>JAPFBE010000471.1:0-48166 GCA_034336665.1 Luscinia megarhynchos | reverse complement strand
TGGTAGCTACGCATTAAGCTTCCCCACCAACGAATTACCGTATTAACCCAATTTACTATAATTACCCCACGCATCTGCACTATCCCCACTAACGCAATTACCATATTTACCCAAGTTAACCGAATTACCCAATTCTACCTGTGAATTATCCTTTAGTTGCCACAATTACCGATATTTACCCAATTTTACCAGTAATTACTCAATTAACGCATCTATCAGTATTTACCCAATTTAATGTAATTGATTCCCACTTCACCGTGAATTATCCCAAATTAACGCACTACTCAGCATTTACCCACTTACCGCACTACCCCACCACCGCGACTATCCCTAGCTGCCACAATAACAATGTGATTTTACCCAATTCTAATCGCACTATCCCTAGTTGCCCTCGGGCCACTGTGAGTTTACCCAACTTACCCGTAATTACCCCAATTACCATAATTATCCTAAATTAACGAACTACCGTATTTACCCAATTTACCGTGAATTACCCCACTACCGCACTATCCCAAATTAACGAATTACCATATATTTATTCAATTTACCGCACTACTCCCCACTATCAGATTTACTATCACCGTAATTGTCAATTTCACTTACCGTAATTATCCCAAATTGCCATAATTACTCCCTCTTACCTTAATTACCTCATTTGCCGTAATTCTCCCAATTACCATAATTACTGCTATGCATCGAATTGCTCTAATTTCCATATTCACCCTAATTACCGATTCACCCCACCACCGTGAATTACCCCAATTACCGATTTATCCCACCACTGTAATTATCCCAATGACCGTAATTACTCTAATTAACATATTCATCCCAGTTACCGTGAATTACCCCACTACTGTATTCACCACACTACCGTGATTTACCCCACTACCGATTCACCTCCAATTACTTTAATTAATCCCCTTTCCTCACTCTCATCACCATATTTGGGAATGGGCGTGGCTCTCACCCCACGGCCACGCCCCCAGCCCATCCTGGAGCCCTCACACCATCGACCTGATCAACGACCGAAGCTCCCACCGGACTGCGCGTTGCCCCACTTCACGGAGACGAGGTGAGGGACATGGGGGTTAATTGTGCTATCGATGCTAATGGCTTAATTGGGTTCATTAACGGCTCGCAGTCGCTGCAGATCACGTCCCTGTTCACCGTGCCACGTGGTGCTGCTGGTAGGATTGGTTCACGGGACCTGGGCTCTACAGGTGGGGAGCGACCCCGGAGTGACCCCCAAAACTGACCCCAGAGTGACCCCAAAACTGACCCAGATCGGACCTGAAATGACCTCTCGAGTGACCCCAAAACTGACCCAGAAGTGACGGAGGGACTCCCAAAGTGGCTGGCAAACTGTCAGCAGAAGTGACACCAGAGGGACCCCAAAGTGACCTGGAATAACTCCCAAAATTGAGCCCAAACTGACCCAGAACTGACCCTCCCAGAGTGGATTCCAAAACTGACTCCAGAAGTGACCTGAAATGACCCTAATGTGACTCCCCAAACTGGACCCGGAGTGACTCCCAAAACTGACCCAGAATTGACCCAGAGCGACCCCAAAATGACCCCAAAACTGACCCAGAAGTGACCCTCTGAAAGTGACCTGGAAATGACCCCAAAATTGAGCCCAAAACTCACCCAGAAGTGACTTGAAGTGACCCCAAAATTGACTCCATAATTGGTCCTCTAGGCTGACCCTGCAAAATCACCCAAAACTTGACCCTTAAGTGACCTAAAACTGACCCTAAAAATGACCCAGAGCTGACCCTAAAATGACCTGTGAGTGGCCAAAAGTGACCCCAAAATGACCCAAAAATGACCCAAAATTTGTCTTAAATGGATTTGGAACTGACCTCTAAACTGACCTGTGGGTGACCCAGCGACCCCCAAATTACCCAAACTTGACCCCACACCTGATCCCAAAACTGACCCATAAGGGACCCAAAATGACCCAAAATGACCCTAAAAAATTGGACTTAAATTTTGACCTACAACTGACTAAAACTGACCCTCATGACCCAAAAATTACCAAAAACTGACCTCTAAACTGCCCCAAAATCCCTTAAAATTTCCCCCAAAACCCTAAAATTTCCCCATACCCCTAAACTGCCCCAGAACCCCAAAATCCTAAATTTCCCAAACCCCTAAAATTTCATACCTCAAACTGCAGAACTGCTAAAATCCCTAAAATTTCCCCAAAATCCTAAAATTTCCCCAAAATGCCCCCAAACTGCCCCCAGAACTGCCCTCCCAAAATCTCCCAGATTTCCCAAACGGCCTAAAATACCCTGAAATTCCCATAACCGTCTCCCCAAAATGCGCAATTGCCAAGGATTTCCCCAAATTTCCCAAATTTCCAACCCCCAGGTTCCTGCAGACGGTCGAGATGGTGGAGGCTGACGCCGGCCTACGAAGTCACGACTCGAGCGGCCGGGAGCTTAGGAGCCCTCGGAGTATTACCCACACCTGGGTGAGCCTATGGATCCCTAGAGATACCTCTATAGATCATCCTATAGATCCTATAGATATCTCTATAGATCATCCTATAGATCCTATAGATCCTCAGCCTATAGAAACTGATCATACAGATCCCATAGATTCTGCCCTATAGATCCCCAGCTGCCCCCCCATAAGGTGACCCCCAGGTGACCCCAGACCCCCTAGGTGACCCCAGGTGACCCCAGGCAGACTCCCAGACCCCCCAGGTGACCCCAGACCCCCCAGGTGACCCCCAAGTGACCCCCAGGGTGACCCCAGACCCCCAGGTGACCCCAGGTGACCCCCAGGTAACCCCCAAACCCCCCCAGGTGACCCCAGGTGACCCCCAGGTGACTCAGGGTAACCCCCAAACCCCCAGGTGACCCCAGGTGACCTCCAGAGTCCCAGACCCCCAACCCCCCAGGTGACCCCAGGTGAGGCCCCAGGTGACCCCAGGTGACCCCCAGGTGACCCCAGGTGACCCCAGGTGACCCCAAGCCCCCAGGCCCCCAGGTGACCTCCCAGGTGACTCAGGTAACCCCCAAACCCCCAGGTGACCCCAGGTGACCCTCAGGCGACCCCAGACCCCCAGGTGACCCCCAGGTGACCCCCAGACCTCCCCAGGTGACCCCCAGGTGCCTTCAGACCCCCTAGCAGGTGACCTCCAGGTGTCTCCCAGGTGACCCCCAGGTGACCCCAAAGCTCCCCCAGGTGACCCCCAGGTGACCTCCCCAGGTGACCCCAAAGGCTCCCAGGTGACCCCCAGGTGACTCCCAGGTGACTAAAGCCCCCAGGTGACCCCTCTCCCCCAGTGTTCGGGTGCAGACCCAGCTCCCCGAGAGCTTCTCCCAGTGCAGATGCAGCGTGCTGGGCAGGCTGATGCATGCATTCCAGACTGAAAAGTATCGGAGTACGGGGTCTGGGGGGGCTTGGGGGGCTTGGGGGTCCCAGGTGGGGTTTGGGTGGAGTTTTGGGGGTCCCAGGTGGGATTTGGGGGGAATTTAGGGAGTCCCAGGGGAATTTGGGAGGTCCCTGAGGAGGATTTGGGGGTCCAAGGTGGATTTGGCTGTTAAAAATCGATTTTGGGGGGTCCTGGGGAGATTTGGGGGTCTCAGGTGGATTTTGGGGGAGCTCCAAGATGGAATCTGGGGGGTCCCAGGTGGGATTGGGGGGGTCCTAGGGGATTTGGGGGAAATTTGGGGGATTTTTGGGGAGGGATTTGGGGGGGTCCTGGGGAGGATTTAGGGGTCCCAGGTGGATTTTGGGGGGTCCCAGGTGGATTTTGGGGGGTCCCAGGTGGAGTTTTGGGGGTCCCGGGGATTTGGGGGCAGTTTTTGGGGGCAGATGCAGCTGTGCTAGGCAGGCTGATGGCGCATTCCGCCCCTCAAATATCGAGTGCACGGGGTCTGGGGGCCTGGGGGATTTTTGGGGGAATTTGGGGGTCCCAGGTGGAGTTTTGGGGGTCCTGGGGGATTTGGGGGCAGTTTTTGGGGGCAGATGCAGCTAGTGCTGAGCAGGCTGATGCATGCGATTCCAGACTGAAATATCGGGGTACGGGGTCTGGGGGGCTTGGGGGGTTTGGGGGATTTTGGGGGTCCCAGGTGGGGGTTTGGGGGGAATTTGGGGGGTCCCCCAGGTGGAGTTTGGGGGTCCCAGGTGGAGTTTTGGGGGGTCCCAGGGGGGATTTAAGGGGCAGTTTTTGGGGGGCAGATGCAGCGGCGTGCTGGGCAGGCTGATGGCGCATTCCCCGGCTCAAATATCGGGGGTACAGGAAATTGGGGGCCTGGGGGTCCCAGGTGGGGTTTGGGGAATTTGGGGGGTCCCAGGTGGATTTTGGGGGGTCCCAGGTGGGATTTGGGGGGTCCAGGGTGGGGTCTGGGGCAGTTTTGGGGGCAGATGCAGCTGCTGCTGGGCAGGCTGATGGCGCATTCCCGCCTCAAATATCGGGGGTGCAGGGAAATTGGGGGCCTGGGGGGCTTGGGGGGGATTTTGGGGGTCCCAGGTGGGATTTGGGTGGGAGTTTTGGGGGTCCTGGGGGATCTACAGGGCAGTTTTGGGGGGCAGATGCAGAAAGTGCTGGGCAGGCTGATGGCGATTCCAGACTGAAATATCGGGTACAGGAAATTGGGGGATTTAGGGGGTCCCAGGTGGGATTTGGGTGGAGTTTTGGGGGTCCTGGGGGGATTTGGGGGAATTTGGGGGGTCCCAGGGGGGAATTTGGGGGGGGTCCTGAGGGGGGATTTGGGGGGTCCAAGGTGGGATTTGGCTGTTAAAAATTGATTTTGGGGGGTCCTGGGGAGATTTTAGGTCTCAGATGAGATTTGGGGAATCCTGGGGAGGATTTGGGGGTCCTAGGTGGATTTTGGGGGACTCCAAGATGGGATTTGGGGGTCCTGAGGGGGATTTGGGGGTCCCAGGTGGGATTTAGGTCCTAGGGGATTTGGGGAAATTTGGGGGATTTTTGGGAGGGATTTGGGGGGTCCTGGGGAGGATTTGGGGGGTCCCAGGTGGGATTTGGGGAAGTTTTGGGGGGTCCTGAGATGAATTCGGGAGGATTTGGAGCAGCCCAGGTGGATTTTGGGGGGAAGTTTTGGGGTCCTGGGGGAGGATTTGGGGGTTCCAGGTGGGGTTTGGGGGGGGATTTTGGGGGTTCCAGGTGGGATTTGGGGGTCCTGGGGCGAATCTGGGGGGTCCCAGGTGGGATTTGGCTGTTAAAAATTGATTTTGGGGGTCCTGGGGGAGATTTTGGGGGGTCTCTAGATGAGATTTGGGGAATCCTGGGGAGGATTTGGGGGTCCCAGGTGGATTTTGGGGGTCCTGAGGGGGATTTGGGGGGTCCCAGGTGGGATTTGGGGGTCCCAGGTGGGATTTGGGGGGTCCTAGGGGGGATTTGGGGAAATTTGGGGGATTTTTTGGGAGGGATTTGGGGGTCCTGGGAGGATTTGGGGGGGTCCCAGGTGGGATTTGGGGGGCCTGGGGGATTTTGGGGGTCCCAGGGGAATTTGGGGGGTCCCAGGTGGGATTTGGGGAAGTTTTTGGGGGTCCTGAGATGAATTCGGGGAGGATTTGGAGCAGCCCAGGTGGATTTTGGGGGAAGTTTTGGGGGTCCTGGGGGAGGATTTGGGGGGTTCCAGGTGGGGTTTGGGGGGATTTTGGGGGGTCCCAGGTGGGGTTTGGCTGTTAAAAAATCGATTTTGGGGGTCCTGGGGGGATTCTGGGGGTCCCAGGTGGGATTTAGGGGGTCCTGGGGGGATTCTGGGGGGTCCCAGGTGGGATTTGGGGGATCCTGGGGAGGATTTGGGGGGTCCCAGGTGGATTTTGGGGGTCCTAGGGGGGATTTGGGGGAAATTTGGGGGATTTTTGGGAGGGATTTGGGGGGTCCTGAGGGGGGATTTTTGGGTGGATTTGGGGGTCTCAGATGAATTTTGGGGGGTCCTGAGTGGGATTTGGGGGTCCCAGGTGGATTTTGGGGGGTCCCAGGTGGGATTTGGGGGGGCCTGGGGGATTTTGGGGGGTCCCAGGTGGATTTTGGGGGTCCCAGGTGGGATTTGGGGGAGTCTTTGGGGACATTTTATATAAATTCTATATAAATTTTTTATAAGTTTTATGTAAGTTTGATATAAATTCGATATAAACTCGACATAAACTCTATATAAATAAATATATAAATAAATATATAAAAACTTTATATAAGTTCTATATAAAGTCAGTATAAATCTTATATAAATTCTATATAAATGCTATATAAGTTTTATATAAATTGCATATAAATTTATATAAATTCAATATAAATTTGATAGGAATTCTATATAAGTTTGATATAAATTCTATATAAATTCTATGTAAATTCCATATAAATTCTATATAAATTTGATATAAATCCTATATAAATTTTTTATAAGTTCTATATAAATTCTATATAAATCTGATATAAATTCTATGTAAACTTAATATAAATTTGATATAAATTCTGTATAAACTTAATAAAATTTTTAATAAATTCTATATAAATGTGATATAAATTTGATATAAGTTCGATATTAATTTGATATAAGTTTGATATAAAATCGATATAAATTTGATATAAATTTGATATAAATTCTATATAAGTTCGATATAAATTCGATTTAAATTCTATATAAATTCTATATAAATTTGATATAAATTCGATATAAATTTGGTATAAATTCTATGTAAATTCGATATAAATTTGATATAAATTTGATAAAAATTCTATATAAGTTCGATATAAATTTGATATAAATTCGATATAAATTTGATATGAATTTTATATACATTCAATATAAAATTTTAATAAATTCTATATAAATTTGATATAAATCCTATGTAAGTTTTTCATAAGTTCTATATAAATTCTATATAAGTTTGATATAAATTCTACATAAACTTAATATAAGTTTGATATAAATTCTACATAAACTTAATATTTTTTTATAAATTTGATATAAATTCGATATAAATTTGATATAAGTTCGATATAAATTTGATATAAATTTGATATAAATTCGATATAAATTTGATATAAATTTGATGTAAATTCGATATAAATTCTATATAAGTTCGATATAAATTCGATATAAACTTGATATAAACTCTATATAAATTTGGTATAAATTCGATATAAATTCTATATAAGTTCGATATTAATTTGATATAAATTCGATATAAATTCTATATAAATTCGATATAAAGTCGATATAAATTTGATATAAATTCTATATAAATCTGATATAAATTTGATATAAATTCGATATAAATTTGATATAAATTTTATATAAATTTGATAGAAATCTTATATAAATTCAATATAAAATTTTAATGAATTCTATGTAAATTTGATATAAATCCTATGTAAGTTTTTTATAAGTTTGATATAAATTCTATATAAATTTGATATAAATTCTATATAAACTTAATATAATTTTTAATAAATTTGATATAAATTCGATATAAATTCTATATAAGTTTGATATAAATTCTATATAAATTTGATATAAATTCGATATAAATTTGATATAAATTCTATATAAATTCTATATAAGCTCTATATAAATTCTATATAAATTCGATATAAATTCTCTATAAATTCGATATAAACTCGATATAAATTTCTCCCCTCCCCCCCAGGCTCGCTGTCCATGCGGGAGCTTCCTCCCCCTTCCCCTGCCCCTCCCCCACCCCTGGCTCCCCTCCCCCAGAGGCCGAGGTCAATCTGTTCCTGCTGCCCAACCTGGAGGAGGAGGGCGAGGGACGCTGCCCTCACAGCAGGTGAGACCAGTACGGACCAGTACAAACCAGTACAAACCAGTATAAATCAGTATAGACCAGTACAGACCAGTATAGACCAGTACAGACCAGTATGGGCCAGTATAAACCACTGCAGGCCAGTATAGACCAGTATAGATTGGCATAAACCAAATCAGTATAGACCAGTATAAACCAGTATAGGCCAGTATAAACCAGTACAAACCAGTACAGACCAGTATAGGCCAGTATAAATCAGTATAGACCAGTATAGACCAGTATAAACCACTGTAGGCCAGTATAGACCAGTATAGATTGGTATAAACCAGATCAGTGTAGACCAATATAAACCAGTATAGACCATTATAAAACAATATAGACCAGTATAAACCAGTATAAATTAGTATAGACCAGTACAGACCAGTATAGGCCAGTACAGACCAGTATAGGCCAGTATAAACCACTGTAGGCCAGTATAGACCAGTATAGATTGGTATAAACCAAGCCAGTATAGACTAGTATAAACCAGTATAGACCAATATAAACCAGTATAGACTAATTCCCTCCCAGCCCTCCCTAAACCCCTTCTCCCTAGTTCATCCCAGTCCATCTCTAGTATATCTCTGTTCCTTTCCCAGTGCCCCTCAGTCTCTCTCCCCAGTCCATCTCTAGTGTATCTCAGTATTCTCCCAGTATACCCTAGTATATTCTCTAGTCCCTCCCAGTTCTCCAAACCCCTTCCTCAGTTGCTCCCAGTCCCTTTTCCAGTGCTCCCTCTAGTTCCCTCCCAGTCCCTCCCAGTCCCTTTAAAATCCCCTCCCAGTCTCCCTCCCCAAAACCCCCTCTCCCAGTATTTTCCTTAGTATCTCCCAGTCCATCTCAGTATATCCCAGTCTGTCTCAGTCCATCCCAGTATATCCCAGTACATTCCTAGTATATTCCCAGTCCCTCCCAGTTCCTCAGTTCCCCATCCCAGTCCCCTGTATCCCTCCCAGTCCTCTCCCAAACCCCTCTCCTTAGTATTTCCTTAGTTCCTCCCAGTCCATCCCAGTATATCCCTAGTATACCCCAGTCCATCCTTAGTATATTTTCCCTAGTCCCTCCCAGTTCCTCCAAAGTCCCCTTCCTCTAGTCTCCTCCCAGTTCCCCCAGAACCCCATCCCAGTCTCTAAAACCCCTCCCAGTGCCCCCTTAAACCCCTCTCTCCTTAGTATTCTCTTAGTCCCTCCCAGTCCCTCCTAGTATCCCCCAGTGCCTCCCAGTGTGTCCTCAAGTAGGTGGGGGGCGGGCGCTGTTCCCGGCCCTGCCCCCCTCGCCCGGCCGGGGGGGCTCGGGGGCTCCTGGCCCGCTCAGGGGGAGGGTCCTGATGGGCACGGGCTGGCCCCAGTTATCCCACAGCCTGCTGACCGAGCTAGCAACTGGTGAGACTGGGAGCACTGGGAGGGACTGGGGGGCACTGGGGAGCACTGGGGAGGGTCTGGGGGGGCACTGGGAGCACTGGGGGAGGGTCTGGGGGCACTGGGAGCACTGGGAGGGGACTGGGGAAGGTTTGGGGGCACTGGGAGCACTGGGAGGGGACTGGGATAAACTGGGGGGGACTGGGAGCACTGGGAGCACTGGGGGAGGGTCTGGGGGGGATTGGGAGCACTGGGAGGGACTGGGGGACTGGGGAGGGTCTGGGGGGCACTGGGGAGCACTGGGGGGAGGGTCTGGGGGGCACTGGGAGCACTGGGAGGGGACTGGGGGAAGGTTTGGGGAGCACTGGGAGCACTGGGAGGGACTGGGGGCACTGGGAGCACTCAAGCGGGACTGGGGGAGGGACTGGGGAGGACTGGGAGCACTGGGAGGGGACTGGGATAAACTGGGGGGGACTGGGAGCACTGGGGGGACTGGGGGAGGGTCTGGGGAGGACTGGGAGCACTGGGAGGGACTGGGGGAGGGTCTGGGGGGCACTGGGAGCACTGGGAGGGACTGGGATAAACTGGGGGGACTGGGAGCACTGGGGGAGGGTCTGGGGGGATTGGGAGCACTGGGCGGGACTGGGGAGGGTCTGGGGGCACTGGGGGAGCACTGGGCGGACTGGGGGGAGGGTCTGGGGGGACTGGGAGCACTGGGAGGGACTGGGGAAGGGTCTGGGGAGGACTGGGAGCACTGGGAGGGGACTGGGATAAACTGGGGGGACTGGGGAGCACTGGGCGGGACTGGGGAGGGTCTGGGGGAGGACTGGGAGCACTGGGAGGGGACTGGGATAAACTGGGGGGACTGGGAGCACTGGGGGACTGGGGGAGGGTCTGGGGGGACTGGGAGCACTGGGAGGGGACTGGGATAAACTGGGGGGACTGGGAGCACTGGGGGACTGGGGAGGGTCTGGGGGGGCACTGGGAGCACCAAGTGGACTGGGGGGAGGGTCTGGGGGGACTGGGAGCACTGGGCGGGACTGGGGGAGGGACTGGGGAGGACTGGGAGCACTGGGAGGGGACTGGGATAAACTGGGGGGACTGGGAGCACTGGGGGGACTGGGGAGGGTCTGGGGGGCACTGGGAGCACTGGGAGCACTGGGGGAGGGTCTGGGGGACTGGGGAGCACTGGGCGGGACTGGGGGAGGGTCTGGGGGGACTGGGAGCACTGGGAGGGACTGGGATAAACTGGGGGGGACTGGGAGCACTGGGGGACTGGGGGAGGGTCTGGGGGGACTGGGAGCACTGGGCTGCACTGGGGAGGGTCTGGGGGGCACTGGGAGCACTGGGAGGGGACTGGGATAAACTGGGGGGACTGGAGGGGGATTGGGAGGGACTGGGAGGAACTGGGAGGGGGGTTAGGAGGGACTGGGAGGAACTGGGAGGGGATTGGGAGGGGATTTGGGGCACCGGGAGGGACTGGAGGAGACTGGGAGCAAACTGGGATGTACTGGAGGGGTTTGGGGGTCACTGGGAGGGACTGGGAGGGGAGTGGGAGAAACTGGGAGGAACTGGGAGGAGGTTTGAGGGACTGAGAGGGAACTGGTGGGACTGGGAGAGGGAGGGGGGGCACTGGGAGGGACTGGGAGGGAGTGGGACGGACTGGGAGGGGATTGGGGGCACTGGGTGGGACTGGGATAAACTGGAAGGGGACTGGGATGTACTGGGAGGGGTTTGGGGGCACTGGGAGGGGATTGGGAGATACTGGGAGGAACTGGGAGGGGGCTTAAGGGGACTGGGAGGGGATTGGGACGGAACTGGGATAAACTGGGAAGGACTGGGAGGGAACTGGGATGTACTGGGAGGGGTTTGAGGGCACTGGGAGGGAACTGGGAAGGACTGGGAGAGGGTTTGGGAGGGACTGGGAGGGGATTGGGACAAACTGGGATAAACTGGGAGGGACTGGGAGGCTGTTTGGGGGGACTGGGAGGCACTGGGATAAACTGGGAGGGGACTTGGGACCACTGGGAGGGAACTGGGAGGAACTGGGATGAGCTTTTGGGTTAACCGAGGGCACATCTCACCTGCATGAGCCCAGACTGGTCCATACTGGTCCATACTGGTCCATACTGGTCCATACTGGTGCAGGTTCCACCACGCCCTCCTAATCTGGGACGGGTGAAGAATCTCGGCGCTGGTCGAAAGCACGGCCGCCACTGGGCTGAACTGGGAGCACTGGGAGGGCTTAACTGGGCCAATAAAACCTGAAAAACCCAAACCCGCCGCGTTCTGCTCTTAATTAGCGCCCAGCATTAATTAATTACCGCTAAAAGTTTAATTAGCGGAATTATCCCCCAGACATTTAATTATTCCCCGCCCTCATGGCGCCCCCTCACGGTTCCCTCACGGTTCCTCACGGCTCTCCCCGCGCTGCGAAAAAGGGCGGGAAAAAGGCGCGGGAGGACCGAGCGACCATAGAGCTTGGAGGACTGGGGAGGGTAGAGCGGCTCGCCGGTGCATGCGCGGTGCCGCCGGAAGTCGCCTCAGAAACCACAGAGCGCGCGGGCGCTTGGCGGAGCGGCTCGGGCGGGATCTCTGAGGCGGCTTCCGGCGGCCGCGGCCATGCCGGAGATCCCTGCTAACGCGCGTTGTTTCCGTGACCAGCGCCGACCCGGTGAGACCGAAAAATCTTTTTTAACCAGAGATGGGAAAAATCTCTGCTGAGTTGATTTAATTTTTTAAATTTTTTTTCTCCACAGCGTCACCCCGCGGGAGAATCTGCTGCGCCCCGATGATGGCGGGCGCTGGCGGGGGCGGCGGCGGGGGAGAAGCAGCTGAGCGTGGTGCTGGAGGTGAGGCGGGAATAAAAGATTTTAAACTTTTTAATTTTTTTTCATTGGAGGGCAATTTTGCGATCATTTTTTGGGCAGCTCGGGGAATCCCAAGCCATCCACCTCGCTGCACATCGGCAACGACGGCGCTGCCTTCGTGGAGGTTCTGGTGGGTTCCTCGGCCGGCGGCGAGTTCCAGGTAAAAAAAAAACAAAAAAAAATTTTTTTTTTCGTTTTTAGTAAAAGGGGAAGTTTGGGAAGCCAAAATGTCACCTGGGACCTCGAAATTCTCACCTGAGACCCCCCTAAAATCTCACCTGGGAACCCAAAATTTTGGGAATTCCCTAAAATCCACACCTGGGACCCTCAAAATTTCACCTGGGAATCCCAAAATCTCACCTGGGAACCCAAAATTTACACCTGAGACCCCAAAGTTTTGGGAATTCCCTCAAAGGTCACACCTGGGACCCCACCAAGACCTGAGACCCCCAAAAATCTCACCTGAGACCCCCAAAATCCCACCTGGAGATCTCCAATTCACATCTGAGACCCCCAAAGTTTTGGGGATTTCTCACCTGGGACCCCCAAAATCTCACCTGGGACCCCAAAATCCCACCTGAGACCCCCAAAATTTTGGGAATTCCTCATCTGAGACCCCCAAAATCCCACCTGGGACCCCAAAATGTTGGGAATTTCTCACCTGGGACCCCAAAATTCACACCTGGGACCCCAAAATGCTCACCTGAGGCTCACCTGTGTCCCCCTGCAGGTGCTGCTGCCCCAAAATCCCACCTGTGAACCCCAAACTTTTGGGAATTTCTCACCTGAGACCCCAAAATCCCACCTGAGACCCCCAAAATGTTGGGAATTCCCCACATGAGACCCCAAAGTCTCAACTGGCTTCCCCAGATTTGCACCTGGGATGCCCAAAATCGCCACCTGTGAACCCCCAAAATTTCGGGAATTTCTCACCTGGGACCCCAAAATCCCACCTGGGACCCCCAAAATTTTGGGAATTTCTCACCTGGGACCCCAAAATCCCACCTGGGACCCCCAAAATCTCACCTGGGACCCCAAAATCGCACCTGTGACCCACCTGAGACCCCAAAATCCTCACCTGGGACCCCAAAATCCTCACCTGGGCCCCCAAAATCCCACCTGAGACCCCCAAAATTTTGGAAATTTCTCACCTGGGACCCCAAAATTCACATATGTGACCCCCAAAATGTTGGGAATTTCTCACCTAGGAACCCAAAATCCCACCTGGGAACCCAAAATCCCACCTGGGACCCCTAAATCTCACCTGGGACCCCCAAAATTCACACCTGAAACCCCAAAATCCCACGTGGGGAACCCAAAATGGTCACCTGGGACCCCTAAAATTTTGGAGATTCCCTCACCTGAGACCCCAAAATCCCACCTGGGACCCCCAAAATTCTGGGAATTTCTCACCTGGGAACCGAAAATCTCACCTGAGACCCCTAAATCTCACCTGGGACCCCAAAATGTTGGAAATTTCTCACCTGGGACCCCCAAAATTCACACCCGAGACCCCCCAAAATTTCGGGAAATTCTCACCTGGGACCCCCAAAATCTCACCTGGGACCCCAAAATTTTTGGGAATTTCTCACCTGGGAACCCAAAATCTCACCTGGGACCCCCAAAATCGCACCTGTGACCCACCTGGGAGACCCCAAAATCCACACCTGGGACCCCAAAATCCCACCTGAGACCCCCCTAAATTTCGGGAATTTCTCACCTGAGACCCCAAAATCCACACCTGGGACCCCAAAATTTCGGGAATTTCTCACCTGAGACCCCAAAATCTCACCTGGGACCCCAAAATTTCGGGAATGTCCCCCCCGTGCCCGCAGGTGCTGCTGCCCAGCGCGGCGCTGATGTCGCCCAGCGAGAGCCGGGCGGGGGCGGAGCCGCGGCGCGTTCGCATTTTCGGGAAGGACTCGCTGGTGAAGGGAGCAGCTGAGCTCAGCTGGGACAGGCTGAGGGTGGTGCTGAGCCAGCCCTACTGCCAGGTGAGGCAGCACACCTGGGGGACCCCAAAAACCCCAAAGAATTCACACCTGGGACCCCAAAATTCACACCTGGGATCTCAAAATTATCCAAAATTCACACCTGGGACCCCAAAAACCCCAAAGAATTCACACCTGGGACCCCAAAAACCCCAAAGAATTCACACCTAGGACCCCAAAATTCACACCTGGGATCTCAAAATTACCCAAAAATCACACCTGGGACCCCAAATTCACACCTGGGACCCCAAAATTCACACCTGGGACCCCAAATTCACACCTGGGATAGCAAAATTACCCAAAAATTCACATCTGGGATCCCAAAATTATCCAGAATTCACGCCTGGGGGACCCCAAAAAACCCAAAGAATTCACACCTGGGATCTCAAAATTACCCAGAAATTCACACCTGGGACCCCAAATTCACACCTGGGATCTCAAAATTACCCAAAAATTTACACCTGGGACCCCAAAAACCCCAAAGAATTCAGACCTGGGACCCCAAAATTCACCTGGTGACCCCCAAATCCCCCCAGAGTCGCCCCTACGGCCTCTCCTTCATCCGCGTGTTCTCAGCGCCCAAGGAGGACGAGACCCCGGTGAGTGACCCCTGAGTGACCTCTGACCTCTGAGTGACCCCTGAGTGACCTCTGAGTGACCCTGACCCCTGTGTGACCCCAAAGTAACCACTCTGTGACCCCCAAAATCCCCCCAAAACTCCCACATTTCCCCCAAATTTTCCCCTAATCCCCCTCAGTGATCCCCCAAAAATCCCCCAAAGTCCCCAAAAATCTCCAAAATCCCCAAAATCCTCCCCCAAAACTCCCAAATTTTCCCCCTAATCCCCCTCAGTGATCCCCACATTCCCCAAAAAATCCCCAAAATCCCCCCAAAGCCCCAAATTTTCCCCTAATCCTCCTCAGTGCCCCCAAAAATCCCCAAAATCCCCAAAAAATCCCCAAAATCTCCAAAAAATCCCCCAAATTCCCAAAAATCCCCAAAAATTTCCCCACATTCCCCCAAAAAACCCCAAAATCCTCCCCAAAAACCCCCCGAATTTTCCCCATTAACCCCCCAAAATCCCCCCCAAAGCCCCAAATTTTCCCCTAATCCTCCTCAGTGCACACCAAAAAATCCCCAAAAAAATCCCCCAAAAATTCCCCCAAATCCCCGAAATCCTCCCCAGAACTCCCAAATTTTCCCAAAATTTTCCCCCCTAATCCCCCCTCAGTGATCCCCAAAATTCCCTAAAATACCCAAAATCCTCCCCAAAACCCCCAAATTTTCCCCATTAACCCCCAAAATCGCCCCCAAAGCCCCAAATTTTCCCCCAAATTTTCCCCCTAATCCCTCCCTCAGTGCCCCCCAAAAATCTCCAAAATCCCCAAAATTCCCCCAGCTCCCTCCCCCTCCAGAGTCAACAGCTGGGTCCCTTCATCGCTGCGGAGGAGGGGGAGGGGCTCCCGCTCGGCCCCTCTTCTACCAGCGCCCTCCCCCCACCCCAGGTGTAAGCCCCCCCCCCCCCCTCCCCCCACCCTGCCCAAAATCCCCCTCAGGACCCCCAAAAACCTCCCCTAAAATTTCTCTAGCCTCGCCTGAGAGCCTTGGGCCGAGCTACGGGCAAGCGCGCCAGTGGGGACAGGAGGCGGCCAGGTAAGGGACAGAGGTGTCCAAATGTCCCAAAATGTCCCAGAATTGTCCCAAATTTATCCCAAAATTATCCCAAAATTGTCCCAAATTTATCCCAAAAATGTCCCAAATTTATCCCAAATTTATCCCAAATTTATCCCAAATTATCCCAAATTTACACGGGGGACAGGAGGCGGCCAGGTAAGGGACAGAAGTGTCCAGAGTGTCCCAAATTGTCCCAAAATGTCCCAAATTCACACCTGGGGGATCCCAAAATTATCCCTAAATTGTCCCAAATTTATCCCAAAATTATCCCAAAATTGTCCCAAATTATCCCAGATTTACACGGGGGACAGGAGGCGGCCAGGTAAGGGACAGAAGTGTCCAAAGTGTCCCAAAGTGTCCCAAAATGTCCCAAATTCACACCTGGGGGATCCCAAAATTATCCCAAAATTGTCCCAAAATTATCCAAGAATTATCTAAAACATATCCCAAAATTGTCCCAGAATATCCCAAATTTATCCCAAAATTATCCCAAAATTGTCCCAAATTATCCCAGATTTACACGGGGGGACAGGAGGCGGCCAGGTAAGGGACAGAAGTGTCCAAATGTCCCAAAATGTCCCAAAATTGTCCCAAATTCACACCTGGGGGATCCCAAAATTATCCCAAAGTTGTCCCAAATTTATCCCAAAATTATCCCCAAATTGTCCCCAAATTATCCCAAAATTGTCCCAAATTTATCCCAAAATTGTCCCAAAATTGTCCCAAATTTGTCCCAAAATTATCCCAGAATTATCCAAGAATTATCCAAAAAATATCCCGAAATTGTCCCAAATTTATCCCAAAATTGTCCCAAAATTGTCCATAATTGTCCCAAATTTATCCCAAAATTGTCCCAAAATTGTCCCAAAATTATCCCAAATTATCCCAAATTTACATGGGGGACAGGAGGCGGCCCGGTAAGGGACAGAAGTGTCCAAAGTGTCCCAAAATGTCCCAAAATTGTCCCAAAATTGTCCTAAAGTCATCCCAAATTTATCCCAAAATGTCCCAAAATTGTCCCAAATTCACACCTGGGGGATCCCAAAGTTGTCCCAAAATTATCCCAAAATTGTCCCAAATTATCCCAGATTTACACGGGGGACAGGAGGCGGCCAGGTAAGGGACAGAAGTGTCCAAATGTCCCAAAATGTCCCAAATTCACACCTGGGGGATCCCAAAATTACCCCAAAATTGTCCTAAAATTATCCCAAAATTGTACCCAAATTTATCCCAAAATTATCCCAAATTATCCCAAATTTACACGGGGGACAGGAGGCGGCCAGGTAAGGGACAGAAGTGTCCAAATGTCCCAAAATGTCCCAAATTCACACCTGGGGGATCCCAAAATTATCTCAAAGTTGTCCCAAAATTATCCCAAAATTGTCCCAAATTTATCCCAAATTTATCCCAAATTTATCCCAAATTATCCCAAATTTACACGTGGACAGGAGGCGGCCAGGTAAGGGACAGAGGTGTCCAAAATGTCCCAAAATGTCCCAAAATTGTCCTAAAATTGTCCCAAAATTATCCCAAAATTATCCCAAAATTGTCCCAAAATCACCCAAAAATTATCCAAAAATTGTCCCAAAATTATCCCAAATTATCCCAAATTTACACGGGGACAGGAGGCGGCCAGGTAAGGGACAGAAGTGTCCAAATGTCCCAAAATTGTCCCAAAATTATCCCAAATTGTCCCAAATTTATCCCAAAATTGTCCCAAAATTGTCCCAAATTCACACCTGGGGGATCCCAAAATTATCCCAAAATTGTCCCAAAATTATCCCAAATTTATCCCAAAATTGTCCCGAAGTTGTCCCAAATTTATCCCAAATTATCCCAAATTTACACGGGGGACAGGAGGCGGCCAGGTAAGGGACAGAAGTGTCCAGAGTGTCCCAAAATGTCCCAAAATTGTCCCAAAATTGTCCCAAAATTGTCCCAAATTTATCCCAAAATTTGTCCCAAAATTGTCCCAAATTATCCCAAATTTACACGGGGGACAGGAGGCGGCCAGGTAAGGGACAGAAGTGTCCGAAGTGTCCCAGAATTGTCCCAAAATTGTCCCAAATTATCCCAAAATTATCCCAAAATTGTCCCCAAATTATCCCAAAATTGTCCCAAAATTGTTCTAAAATTGTCCCAAAATTGTCCCCTAAATTATCCCAAAATTATCCCAAAATTGTCCCCAAATTATCCCAAAATTATCCCAACATCAACCCGGAATTCACACCTGGGATCCCCAAAATTCACACTTGGGACCCTAAAATCCCATCCTGATATCCCCAAAATTTTGGAAATCCCCCAAAATTCACACCTGGGACCCCCAAAATTTTTGGAAATCCCCCAGAAGCACACCTGGGACCCCCAAAAATCTCACCTGGGACCCCAAAATTCACACCTGGGACCCCCAAAATCTCACCTGAGACCCCAAAATCTCACCTGTGACCCCCAAAATTCACACCTGGGACCCCAAAATTCACACCTGGGACCCCAAAATCCCACCTGAGACCCCCCAAAATTTTGGGAATCCTCCAAATTCACACCTGGGATCCCCAAAATTCCACTTGGGACCCCCAAAATCCCACCTGGGACCCCCAAAAATCCCATCCTGATATCCACAAAATTTTTGGAAATCCCCCCAAAATCACACCTGGGACCCCCAAAATCTCACCTGGGACCCCAAAATCCACACCTGGGATCCTAAAATCTCACCTGAGACCCCCAAAATTTTGGGAATCCCCCAGAATCTCACCTAGGAACCCAAAATTCACACCTGGGACCCCCAAAATTCCACCTGTGATCCCCAAAATTCACACCTGGGACCCCAAAATTTTTGGGAATCCCCCAGAATCTCACCTGAGACCCCCAAAATCCCACCTGAGACCCCCAAAATTTTTGGGGGATCCCCCCAAACCTCCCCCCTTTTTCTCCACAGCTAGCCCCCTAGCGCCTGCCGCCCCCAAAACCCAACGGGACGCCCCAAAAAACCCAAACCCTCGGAACCTTCTGCTGCCCCCCCTGCCCCGGGGCCCCCCCAGAGTTTGGGGGCGCCCCCCGAGGGGGGGGCCCGGGTTTTGGGGGTGCTGGGGGGGGTGGTGCTGGTGCTGAGCGGCTTCCAGAACCCCCTGAGGGCCCAGCTGAGGGCGGCGGCCACGGCCCTGGGCGCCCAGTACCGGCCCGAGTGGACGGAGGACAGCACGCACCTGGTGTAGGTGACCCCCAAAAACGCACCTGGGGACCCCCAAACTCACCTGGGGACCCCAAAATATCACCTGGGAATCCCAAATTCACCCCCAAACTCACCTGGGAACTCCAAATCTCACGTGGGGATCTCAAAAACACACCTGGTGTAGGTGAACTCACCTGGGGACCCCAAATTCACCCCAAAAACGCACCTGGTGTAGGTGACCCCAAAAACGCACCTGGGGACCCCAAAAACTCACCTGGGGATCCCAAATTCACCCCCAAACTCACCTGGGAACTCCAAATTCACCCCCCACACTCACCTGGGGACCTTGAAACTCACCTGGGGATCCCAAATTCACCCCAAAACGCACCTGGTGTAGGTGAACTCACCTGGGGGATCTCAAAACGCACCTGGGGACCCCAAAATATCACCTGGGAATCCCAAATTCACCCCAAAACTCACCTGGGGACCTTGAAACTCACCTGGGGATCTCAAAATATCACCTGGGATCCCAAATTCACCCCAAAAACGCACCTGGGGACCCCAAAACTCACCTGGGGATCTTGAAACTCACCTGGGGATCTCAAAAACGCACCTGGGGACCCCAAATTCACCCCCAAACTCACCTGGGGACCCCAAAAGTATCACCTGGGCACCCCAAAAATGCACCTGGTGTAGGTGACCCCCAAACACACCTGGGGATCCTGAAACTCACCTGGGAACCCCAGAATATCACCTGGGGATCGCAAAATATCACCTGGGACCCCAAATTCACCCCAAAAACTCACCTGGGGACCCCCAAAAACTCACCTGGGGACCCCAAAATATCACCTGGGAATCCCAAATTCACCCCCAAACTCACCTGGGGACCCCCAAAGTATCACCTGGGGGATCCCAAAATATCACCTGGGGATCTTGGAAACTCACCTGGGGATCTCAAAAAAGCGACACCTGGGGATCCTGAAATCACACCTGGGACCCCAAATTCACCCCAAAAACGCGCACCTGGTGTAGGTGAACTCACCTGGGGAATCTCAAAAACGCACCTGGGGATCTTGAAACTCACCTGGGGATCTCAAAAACGCACCTGGGGACCCCAAAATATCACCTGTGGATCCTGAAATCACACCTGGGACCCCAAATTCACCCCAAAGCTCACCTGGGCACCCCAAAATATCACCTGGGGATCTTGAAATCACACCTGAGAGCCCCAAAATGTCACCTGGGGATCTTGAAACTCACCTGGGGACCCCCAAACTCACCTGGGGACCTTGAAACTCACCTGGGGACTCAAATTCACCCCAAAAACGCACCTGGTGTAGGTGAACTCACCTGGGGATCTCAAAAACTCACCTGGGGACCCCAAAATATCAACTGGGAATCCCAAATTCACCCCCAAACTCACCTGGAGACCTTGAAACTCACCTGGGGATCTCAAAATATCACCTGGGACCCCAAATTCACCCCAAAAACTCACCTGGGGACCCCCAAAAACTCACCAGGGGGATCTTGGAAACTCACCTGGGGATCTCAAAAACGCACCTGGGGACCCCAAAATATCACCTTGGGATCCTGAAACTCACCTGGGGACCCAAATTCACCCCAAAAATGCACCTGGGGACCCCCAAAACTCACCTGGGGATCCTGAAATCACACCTGGGACCCCAAATTCACCCCAAAACTCACCTGGGGACCCCAAAGTATCACCTGGGGATCTCAAAAACTCACCTGGGGTCTTGAAATCACACCTGGGTACCCCAAAAATGCAGCTGGTGTAGGTGAACTCACCTGGGCACCCCAAAATATCACCTGGGGATCCCAAAATATGACCTGGGACCCCAAATTCATCCCAAAAACTCACCTGGGGATCTTGAAACTTAGCTGGGGATCTTGAAATCACACCTGGGACCCCAAATTCACCCCAAAAACGCACCTGGGGACCCCCAAAACTCACCTGGGGATCTTGAAATCACACCTGGGAGCCCCAAAGTGTCACCTGGGAATCCCAAATTCACCCCCAAACTCACTTGGGGACCCCAAAAACGCACCTGGGAGCCCTAAAATGTCACCTGGGGACTCCCAAAACTCACCTGGGGACCTTGAAACTCACCTGGGGATCCTGAAATCACACCTGGGAACCCCAAATTCACCCCAAAAACTCACCTGGGGACCCTGAAAACTCAGCTGGGATCCCAAAATATGGCCTGGGACCCCAAAAACGCACCTGGTGTAGGTGACCCCCAAAAACGCACCTGGGGATCTTGAAATCTCACCTGGGGATCTCAAAATTCACACCTGGGAACTCAAAATTCACACCTGGGACCCCAAATTTACACCTGGGCAGGTTGTGGCTCAGGTGGGGGCTCAGGTGTGTTCCTGTGTCTCACCTGGGCTCAGGTGAGGGCTCAGGTGTGCTTTTCTGTCTCACCTGGGCAGGTGTGTTCACTGTTCTGTCTCACCTGGGCAGGTGTGTTCATTGCTGTGTCTCACCTGGGCAGGCTGAGGCTCAGGTGTGTTCACTGCTCTGTCTCACCTGGGCAGGTGTGTTCATTGCTCTATGTCACCTGGGCAGGTTGAGGCTAAGGTGTGTTCCTCTGTCTCACCTGGGCAGGTGTGTTCATTCCTGTGTCTCACCTGGGCTCAGGTGTGTTCCTCTGTCTCACCTGGGCTCAGGTGTGTTCCTCTGTCTCACCTGGACAGGTGTGTTCACTGTTCTGTCTCACCTGGGCTCAGGTGTGTTCACTGCTCTGTCTCACCTGGACAGGTGTGCCTTCGCCAGGGCAGCCCAAGGGCTGTGAGGGCTGTGGCCTTGAGGCGTGGTGGTGTCACCTGGCTGGATCTGGGAGTGCCAGAAACTGGGGAGGAGAGTGTCCCTGCGGGCCGTGAGTCACACCTGGGCACACCTGGGGGAGCTGGGACACACCTGGGCACACCTAGGACACCTGGGGGAGCTGGGACACACCTGGGCACACCTGGGGGGAGCTGGGACACACCTGGGACACACCTGGGACACACCTGGGACACCTGGGGGGAGCTGGGGGCACACCTGGGGGGAGCTGGGACACACCTGGGGGAGCTGGGGGCACACCTGGGGGAGCTGGGACACACCTGGGGGGAGCTGGGGGTACACCCGGGATACACCTGGGGACACCTGGGGGGGAGCTGGGACACACCTGGGGGGAGCTGGGACACACCTGGGGGCAGCTGGGACACACCTGGGCACACCTGGGGGGAGCTGGGACACACCTGGCACACCTGGGGGGAGCTGGGACACACCTGGCACACCTGGGACACACCTGGGGGGCACCTGGGACACACCTGGGCACACCTGGGACACCTGGGGGGGGAGCTGGGACACACCTGGGGGCACCTGGGACACACCTGGGACACACCTGGGGATACCTGGGGACACCTCGGGGGGAGCTGGGGGTGCACCTGGGGATACCTGGGGGGCACCCTAGAAGGACCTGGGGATACCTGGGATACACCTGGGGGGCACCTGGGACACACCTGGGATACACCTGGGGACACCTGGGGGGGAGCTGGGACACACCTGGGGGGAGCTGGGGGTGCACCTGGGGATACCTGGGGGGGCACCCTAGAAGGACCTGGGGATACCTGGGATACACCTGGGGGCACCTGGGACACACCTGGGCACACCTGGGACACCTGGGGGGGAGCTGGGACACACCTGGGGGGGGAGCTGGGACACACCTGGGGGGAGCTGGGGGATACACCTGGGGATACCTGGGACACACCTGGATACACCTGGATGGGATTTGGGGAACACCTGGGGGGGGCACCTGCGGATACACCTGAGTGGGATAGAAACACCTGGGGACACCTGGGACACACCTGGGGACACCTGGGACACACCTGGGGATACCTGGGATACACCTGGGGATACCTGGGGCCAACTGGGATACACCTGGGAGCACCTGGGGATACCTGGGATACACCTGGATACACCTGGATGGGATTTGGGAACACCTGGGGACACCTGGGGGGAGCTGGGACACCTGGAATACACCTGGGGATACCTGGATACACCTGGGGTTACCTGGGACACACCTGGGGATACCTGGGGGGGGAGCTGGGTGGAGATTGGAGACACCTGGGACACACCTGGGGATACCTGGAAGCATGAGAATACACCTGGGGATGACTGGGTGGAGTTTGGAGACACCTGAGGGAGCTGGGAGCACCTGGGTGGGGTTTGGGGGCACCTGGGGCGCACCTGAGAGGGATAGAAACACACCTGGGGATATCTGGGATACACCTGGAAGGGGTTTGGGAAGCACCTGGGGACACCTGGATGGGGTTTGGGGACATTTGGGCACACCTGGGGATACCTGAGGACACCTGGGACACAGCTAGGGACACCTGGGCACACCTGGATACACCTGGATGGGATTTGGGGAACACCTGGGGGGGGCACCTGAGGAGGGATAGAAACACACCTGGGGACACCTGGGTGGGGTTTGGGGATACCTGGGCACACCTGGGGACACCTGAGGGACACCTGGGTGGAGTTTGGGGACACCTGAGGGGGATTTGGAGACACCTGGGGGTGTGATGGGGACACCTGGGGCAGGTGAGGGACACCTGGGCACACCTGGGGCGGGGTTTGGACACACCTGAAGTAGGGGTTTGGACACACCTGGGCGGGGGTTTGGACACACCTGGTAGGGTTCAGCCCCACCTGAGCCGGGCGTGGCCTCACCTGTGCCCCTCCCCCCTCCTCAGGTTCCTCCTCTCGGGCTCCGCCTCCTCCAGCAGCGAGGGGGAGGGGCCTGAGGAGGCCCCGCCCCCTCCGCGCCCCTCCCCCCGCAAGGCGAGGGAGCAAACCCCGCCCCCCCCGGCGGTGGCCACGCCCCCCGAGTCACCCGAGAGCGGCGGCCAATCAGAGTGAGCGGGGGGCGGGGACAGACAGGAAGTGGGTGGGGCTTAACACAGGAAGTGAACGGGGTCAGACAGGAAGTGGGTGCCGCTACACCGGAAGTTGGTCACAGGAAGTGGGAGGGATTTATAAAGGAAGTGAGTGGAGATTGCACAGGAAGTGGGCGGGGTCAGACAGGAAGTGGGTGTGGTTGCACAGGAAGTTGGGTCGCAGGAAGTGGGTGGGGGTTGTACAGGAAGTGAGCAGAGATCACACAGGAAGTGGGTGGGGTTTAACAGGAAGTGGGTCAGATCGCACAGGAAGTGGGTGCGGTCACACAGGAAGTGGGCGGGATTTGACACCGGAAGTGAGCAGAAATCACACAGGAAGTGGCTGCATTTGCACCGGAAGTGGGTGGGGCTTAGCACAGGAAGTGGGTCAGATCGCACAGGAAGTGGGCGGGGTCACTCCCAGCGATGGGCGTGGCCTCACCCCGCCCCTCCCCCCAGCACCGACCCCCTACGGGCGGCTCCACTGAGGAGAACAGCAGCGAGGAGGGGGGAGGGAGGGAGCCCATCCCCCCTGCCAGAGTGCGCGCCCCTCCCCCACCCCCTCGCCCCCTCCCCACCGCCCCTCACCCCGCCCCTCCCCACAGATTTCTTCCAGGATAAAATTTTTCTTCCTGCACGGGCGAGTTCAGCCGGGGCGGGGGAGGAGCCGGGCGACTCTTGGAGATTGCTGAGTGGCGTTACGGGGGGGTGAGGGACTGGGGGGACTGGGAGGGACTGGGAGGGATTGGGATGGACTGGGAGGGGATTGGGATGGACTGGGAGGGACTGGGATGGACTGGGAGGGACTGGGAGGGGATTGGGATGGACTGGGAGGGATTGGGATGGACTGGGAGGGACTGGGATGGACTGGGAGGGATTGGGATGGATTGGGAGGGACTGGGAGGGACTGGGAGGGGGATTGGGATGGACTGGGATTGAACTGGGAGGGACTGGGAGGGAATTTGGGGGTTACTGGTTTATACTGGTTTGGGGTTTGGGGTTACTGGGAGGGACTGGGGGCTACTGGGAGGGTTTGTACTGGTTTGTACAGCTCCATTCCAACTCATACTGGCTTATACTGGTTTGGACCGGTCTATATTGGTCCATACTGGTTAATCCTGGTCCATACTGCTTCGTACTGGTTTATACTGGTCCATATGGTCCATAATGGTTCATACTAGTCCATACTGGTCCATACTGGTCCATACTGTTCTGTACCGGTCCATAGTGGTCTGTACTGGTCTGCACTGGTTTATACTGGTTTGTACCAGTCTGTACTGGTCCATAATTGTCCGTACTGGCTCATACTGGTTTATACTGGTCCATACTGGTCCATACTGGTCCGTACTGGTCCATACTGGTGTGTACTGGCCCGCAGCACGCTGGCCCCGTACATGGACGAGTCGGTGACGCACGTGGTGACGGCGCAGGACTGGGACCCCGCCTTCGAGGAGGTGCGGCCGGGTGGGCGTGGCCGGGTGGGCGTGGCCGGGTCGGGTGGGCGGGGCCAATGTGGGCGTGGTCCCTTCAAACCCCGCCCCTCCCCTCTCAGGCGCTGGAGCTCCGCCCCTCGCTGACCTTCGTGCGCCCCCATTGGCTGCTGCTCTGCGGGGAGCGGCAGCGCCCCCTGCCGGCCCAGCCCTACGCCGTGGTGCCGCGGGCCTGACGTCACCGCTGACGTCATCTGTGACGTCATCGGCGCCCCCTTTTAGTGAGGTTGAAATAAAATCATTTTTGGGTATTGGTTAATTGTTAATTTGTTAAAGCGGGCGTGGGTTGGGATGGGGGTGGGGCCCACACAGAGGTGTTGCCGCTTTAAGGGATTTATATTGAAATTAATCAAAACCTCTTATTGAAATGTGTAGGAAATTGTATTAAAATATGTATAAATGCATATATAAATATATATAAATACATATTAAAATATATATAAATGCATTGAAATTCATCCAAAATTTATGTATAAATAGATAAGAAAATTGATAAAATAAATTAAATGCGTAATAAAAATATATGAATGTATAATAAAAATATATATAAATTTATAATAAATGTTAATAAAATGTATATAAATGCATATTAAAATAAATATAAATGCATTGAAATTCATCCAAAACTTATGTATAAATAGATAGGAAAATTGATAAATATAAATGGGTAATAAAAATATACAAGTCCATAATAAATATATATCTAAATACATAATTACAATCTATATATAAATGTGAATAAAATGTATATAAATACATATTAAAATGTATATAAATGCATTGAAGTTCATCCAAAATTTATGCATAAATAGATAGGAAAATTGATAAAATAAATTAAATGCGTAATAAAAATACATGAATGCATAATAAAAATATATATAAATTCATAATAAATGTGAATAAAATGTATATAAATGGATATTAAAATAAATATAAATGCATTGAAATTCAGCCAAAATTTATATATACATAGATAGGAAATTTGATTAAATATAAATGGATAATAAAAATATATAAGTACATAATAAATACATATATAAATGCATAATTAAAATCTATATAAAAATGTGAATATAATATATATAAATGCATATTAAGGTAAATATAAATGCATTGAAATTCGTCAAAAATTTTTGTATACATAGATAGGAACATTGATAAATATAAATGGGCAATAAAAATATATAAGTGCATAATAAATATATCTATAAATACGTAATTAAAATCTTTATATAAATGTGAATAAAATGTATATAAATGCATATTAAAATGAATATAAATGGATTGAAACTCATCGAAAATTTATGTATAAATAGATAGGAAGATTGATAAATATAAATGGGTAATAAAAATATTAAAATGCATAATAAAAATAATATAAATGCATAATAAAAATTTATATATAAATGTGAATAAAATATAAATAAGTGAATAATAAAAATCTATATAAAGGGGTAATAAAAATATCTATAAATTTATGATAAAGAATTATATAAATGCATAATAAAAATAATGTAAATACCTAATAAGAATCTGTATGTAAATGTGAATAAAATATAAATAAGTGCATAATAAAAATATATAAATGCATAATGAAAATATGTATAAATGGGTAATAAAAATATCTATAAATGCATGATAAAAAATTACATAAATGCATAATAAAAATTATGTAAATACATAATAAAAATTTATATATAAATGTGAATAAAATAGAAAGAAATGCATGATAAAAAATTATATAATTGTATAATAAAAATATATATAAATACATCACAAAAAATTATATAAATGCTTAATAAAAATATATAAATATATCAGAAAAAGCATATAAATGGGTAATAAAAATATATATAAATGGATGATAAGAAATTTTATAAATATATCTAAATGAATAGTAAAAACATATATAAATGGTTAATAAAAAATTGTATAAATGCATGATAAAAATATATATAAATGCATTATAAAAATATCAATGAGTGGATAAAAAAATAGATAAACGGCATAAAAATTGTTGAAAAACGGGTAATAGAAATATAAATAAATGGGCGATAAAAATATATATAAATGTTTGATAAAAATATGAGTTCTAAAAATATAACTAAATGAATAATAAAAATACAAAATATAAATAAATATATTTATGTTTAAAGGTACAAATTTCTGTCTTGCATTGCCCTTTTATGGCGGTCCCCACTCCCCATTCTCCCCATTCAGCTCAATCCGCTCCACATTCGTTGCCCTTTTAAGAAGCCGTTTCCCTTTTAAGAAGCCGTTGCCGCTTTAAGACGCCGTTGCCCATTTAAGAAGCCGTTGCCGCTTTAAGAAGCCGTTGCCGCTTTAAGACGCCGTTGCCCTTTTAAGGCTCCGGGCCCCGCCCCTTCCCTGGCTCTTAAAGCGGCCGCGCTCCCCTGCGGGCCCCACCGCCGCCATGTTGTTCCGCCGCTTGGCCCGGGCCGCTGTCGCGACAGCGCGAGGCCTCGCGACAGCGCCGGGGGCGGGCGGCAGCTGCCTGCGGCAGGTGAGGGGGAGAGCGCGAAAAAACGCGGAATTGGTTCAAATTTTGGGAGGGGGGAGGGAAAAAAAAAGGAACGGGAGGGATCAAAGGTCGTGAGGGGGGAGGAGAGGCGTGGGGGGGGTGGGGGGCGGGGCGGAAGCAAAAGGGGATTTTGGGGATTTTTGGGGATTTTTGGGGATTTTTGGGGATTTTTTGGGGATTTTTGGGGATTTTTTGGGGGATTTTTGGGGCGATTTTGGGGATTGTTGAGGGGAAATTCGGGGATTTTTTGAGCGGAGTTTTGGGGATTTCAGAGGGATTCGGGAGTTTTGTGAATATTCTGAATGAAATTTTTGGATTTTCAGGGGGATTTTTGTGGATTTTTTAGGGGAATTTTGGGAATTTCGCGGAATTTTTTAGGGGAATTTTGGGATTTTTGTGGATTTTCGATGGGAATTTCGGAATTTTTTTGTGGATATTTTGAGGGGGATTTTTGGGTTTTTCATGGAAATTTTGGTAATTTTGTGGATTTTTTGAGGGAAATTTTTGTTTTTTGAGGGGAATTTTGTAGATTTGTGCATTTTTTTGAGAGGAATTTCGGATTTTTGTGGATTTTTGAGGGAAATTTGTGGAGTTTTGGTGTGAATTTTGGGAATTTTATGGATTTTCGAGAGGAATTTTGGAATTTTGTGGATATTTTGAGGCGGTTTTTTTAATTTTTTGAGCGGAATTTCCAGTATTTCGATGAGAATTTTGCATTTTTCTACGGGAATTTCAGATTTTTTGAGAGAAATTCTGCACTTTTTGACGGGAATTTCAGATTTTTGATGGGACTTTCGAGGGAAATTTTGCAATTTTGTGGACATTTGGAGGTCAATTTTGTGACTTTTGTGGATATTTCGATGGGAATTTCAGATTTTCGATGGGGAATTTCGCATTTTTGCAAATATTTCGATGGGAATTTCACATTTTTCGATGGAAATTGCGGAATTTTTTGGGGAATTTCGGATTTTTTTTAGGACTTCTGGAATTTTTTGGGGAAATTTGGATTTTTCGATGGGAATCTCTCATTTTCGTGAATATTTCGACGGAAAATTCGCATTTTTCAAGGAAAATTTCGCATCTTTGGAGGGAAATTTTGGATTTTTTGGGTGGAATTTCGGATTTTTTTTTTTAATTTCCGATTTTTTCGAGGGAATTTCGGAATTTTTTCGGGAAATTTCGCATTTTTCAAGGGAAATTTCAGATTTTTTTTTTTAAATTTCTGATTTTTTTGGGGGGGAATTTTGGATTTTTTGGGGGGAAATTCGAATTTTTCGACAAAAAGTTTACATTTTCCTGAATATTTCAACAGCAGTTTCTCATTTTTTAGAGAGAAAACTCCGTGGGGGTTTTTTTGGGAATTCGGATTTTTTTCGAGGAAATCTCAGAATTTTTTTTAAATTTCTGATTTTTTTGGGGGAATTTCGGATTTTTTGGGAAATTTCGGATTTTTTTTTTTTTAATTTGGGAGTTTTTTTTTTTTAATTTGAATTTTTTTTTAATTTCGGATTTTTTTTTAATTTTTGGATTTTTTATTTTTAAATCCGGATTTTTTTGTGGGGGAAAAACTTTTCAGCTGTTCGAGGCCTCCTCCTGCACCTACTGCGTACCTGCTGGCCGACCAGCTCGGGCGACGCCGTCATCATCGACCCGATGCTGGAGGCGGTGCAGCGGGACCTGCGGCTGCTCCAGCGAGCTCGGCCTCACCCTGCGCTACGCGAGTCGCCCGCCAGCCACGCCCACCCGGCCACGCCCACGCGGGACACGCCCACGCTCGGTTAAAGCCCGTTTTCAGAGCCACGCCCCTTTAAACCCCGCCCAAAAATGCATTTAGAGCCCCTTGAACAAGCCACACCCACGTTACCGGTTTAGTCTTTTGAAGCCACGCCCACTCGGCCACGCCCACATTCGGTTAAACCGTTATCTCAGAGCCACGCTCCTTTAAACCCCGCCCAAATTGCCTTTAGAGCCACGCCCACTTAGGCCACGCCCACATTTGGTTAAACCGTTATTTCAGAGCCACGCCCCTTTAAACCCCGCCCAAAATGCATTTTGAGCCACGCCCCTTGAACAAGCCACGCCCTCCTTACCGTTTCGGTAATTCAGGGCCACGCCCACCAGCCACGCCCACGCGGAACTGCGCCCACGCTCGGTTAAGCCCTGTTTTCAGAGCCACGCCCCTTTAAAACCGGCCCAAAAGTCTTTAGAGCCACGCCCACTTAGGCCACGCCCACATGTTTCTTTCAATCTCATTTTGCAAGTCACGCCCCTTTAAACCCCGCCCAAATTGCATTTAGGGCCATGCCCACGTGACCATTTAACACGTGTTTGCAGAGCCACGCCCACTTAAGCCACGCCCATATGTTCTTTTCAGTTTTATTTTTAGAGCCACGCCCCTTTAAACCCCGCCCAAATTGCATTTAGGGCCACGCCCATTGAGCAAGCCACGCCCATGTTGCCGTTTTGGTCTCTCAGAGCCACGCCCACCCAGACCACGCCCACATTTGTATAAGCAGTTTTTTTAGAACCACGCCCCTTTAAACCCCGCCCAGATTGTCTTTAGAGCCACGCCCACTTAGGCCACGCCCACATGTTTATTTAATCTCACTTGCAAGCCACGCCTTTTTAAACCCCGCCCAAAATGCCTTTAGAGCCACGCCCAGATAGGCCACGCCCACATGACCATTTAAGGCTTGATTGCAGAGCCACGCCCACTTAAGCCACACCCACATGTTCGTTTCAGTCTCATTTGCAAGCCACGCCCCTTTAAACCCCGCCCAGATTATCTTTAGAGCCACGCCCATTGAGCAAGCCACGCCCACGCTACCGTTTTAGTTTTTCGGGGCCACGCCCAACCAGACCACGCCCACATTTGTCTAAACCCCGTTTTTTGAGCCACGCCCCTTTAAACCCCGCTCAAAAGTCTTTAGGGCCACGCCCACTTAGGCCACGCCCACGTGGTCCTTTTAATCTCATTTGCAAGCCACGCCCCTTTAAACCCCGCCCAAATTTCATTTCAAACCACGCCCACGTGACTGTTTTCATCTCCCAGAGCCACGCCCCTTTAAGCCACGCCCACATGGGATTTAGCCCCGCCCACAACAAAAAAACCCTCAGACCAACTCCTTAAGCCCCGCCCACAGAGCCACACCCTCCCAAGCCACGCCCACTTTCCCATTAAGTCTCGTTTACAGAGCGCTGCCCCTTTAAGCCACACCCACCCGAGCTTTAAGCCCCGCCCACTTTTCATGCCCCGCCCACGCGGCTTTTTGGGCACGCCCACTGCGCCACACCCATTCAAGCCCCGCCTACCTGCCCTGGGTGCTACTGGGAGGCCCCTTAAGGGTTACTGGGATGGACTGGGAGACACTGGGATGCACTGGGAGACAACTGGGGAACACTGGGACATACTGGGAGGGAACTGGAGTGTACTGGGACCTACCGGGGGGGTCACTGGGACATACTGGGATGAACTGGGAGACACTGGGAGCTACTGGGGAGGGTCACTGGGACATACTGGGATGAACTGGGAGACACTGGGAGCTACCGGGAGGGTCACTGGGACATACTGGGATGAACTGGGAGACACTGGGAGGGTCACTGGGACATACTGGGATGAACTGGGAGACACTGGGAGCTACTGGGAGGGTCACTGGGACATACTGGGATGAACTGGGAGACACTGGGAGGGTCACTGGGACATACTGGGAGCTTCACTTGGCGAGCGTCCAGCCCGTGACGTCCACGCCCCCCGATGACGTCACAGCCAACACGCACTGCCACGCGGATCCGCGTGGCCGGGGCTCGGGGGGGCGCTGCGCCCATGCGCTTCGGCTGCGCCAGCGCCATCTCATGGGGCGGGGCCCGAGGCGGACCTGCGGCTGGGGGAGGGGCGAGCTCAGATTCAGGGGGAGTTTGTGAGTGGCCGGACATCCCATAATATCCCCTGCTGCCCATCCCCCACCCGGAAATATCCCATAATATCCCCTACTGCCCATCCCCACCCTAAAAACCCATCCCCATCCCCCACCCCAAACCCTGCGGCTGGGGGAGGGGACGAAGCTACGCTTCGGGGAGTTCGTGAGTGACGGGCATCCCATAATATCCCCTACTGCCCATCCCCCACCCGGAACTACTCCTAAAACCCTCCCTGCCCATCCCCATCCCATAATATCCCCAAAAACCCTCACTGCCCTCCCCCATCCCAAACTGCCCCTCCCCCACCCCAAACCCTGCGGCTGGGGGAGGGGTTCGAGCTGAGATTCGGGGAGTTCGTGAGTGACGGGCATCCCATAATATCCCCAAAAACTCTCACTGCCCATCCCCCACCCGGAACTGCCCATCCCCACCCGGGAAATATCCCATAGTGCCCCTACTGCCCATCCCCACCCCAAACCCTGCGGCTGGGGGGAGGGGGGGACGAGCTACCCTTCCGGGGAGTTCGTGAGTGACGGACATCCCATAATATCCCTAAAAACCCCAACTGCCCCTCCCCCATCCCTAAAAGCCCATCCCCATCCCCCACCCCCAAACCCTGCGGCTGGGGGAGGGGGCTCGAAGCAGAGATTCGGGGGAGTTCGTGAGTGACGGGCATCCCATAATGCCCATCCCCCACCCGGAAATATCCCATAGTGCCCCTGCTGCCCATCCCCCACCCGGAACTGCCCATCCCCCATCCCAAACCCACCCCAAACCCTGCGGTTGGGGGAGGGCCTCGAAGCTGAGATTCGGGGAGTTTGTGAGTGACGGACATCCCATAATATCCCCTACTGCCCATCCCCCACCCGGAAATATCCCATAATTCCCTTACTGCCCATCCCCCACCCAGAACTGCCCATCCCCCACCCGGAAATATCCCATAGTGCCCCTACTGCCCATCCCCCATCCCAAACTGCCCCTCCCCCATCCCAAACTGCCCCTCCCCCACACCAAACTGCCCATCCCCCATCCCATAATATCCCTAAAAACCCTTACTGCCCCTCCCCCACCCGGAAATATCCCATAATTCCCTCACTGCCCATCCCCATCCCAAACTGCCCCTCCCCCACCCGGAAATAACCCTAAAACCCTCCCTGCCCATCCCCCACACCCAGAAACCCTCACTGCCCCTCCCCCATCCCAAACTGCCCATCCCCCACCCCGAACCCTGCGGCTGGGGGAGGGGGTTCAACTAAGATTCGGGGAGTTTGTGAGTGACGGACATCCATAATATCCCCTGCTGCCCATCCCCCACCCTTAAAACCCATCCCCCATCCCCCACACCAAACCCCTCTGCGGCTGGGGGAGGGGACGAGCTTCAGATTCGGGGAGTTTGTGATTGATGGACATCCCATAATGCCCCTCCCCCACCCGGAAATATCCCATAATTCCCTTACTGCCCATCCCCCACCCGGAACTGCCCATCCCCCCACCCCCAAATCCATCCCGAACCCTGCGGCTGGGGGAGGGGCTCGAGCTGAGATTCGGGGAGTTCGTGAGTGACGGACATCCCATAATATCCCTACAAACTCTCACTGCCCATCCCCCACCCGGAAATATCCCATAATTCCCTTACTGCCCATCCCCATCCCAAACTGCCCTCCCCCCACCCGGAAATAACCCTAAAAACCCTCCCTGCCCATCCCCCACCCGGAACTGCCCATCCGCCATCCCATAATATCCCTACAAACTCTCACTGCCCATCCCCCACCCGGAAATATCCCATAATTCCCTTACTGCCCATCCCCCATCCCAAACTGCCCCTCCCCACCCGGAAATAACCCTAAACCCCTCCCTGCCCACCCCCACCCGGAATTGCCCCTCCCCCCATCCCAAACTGCCCCTCCCCACACCAAACAGCCCATCCCCCCATCCCATAATATCCCTAAAAACCCTTACTGCCCCTCCCCCACCCGGAAATACCCCATAATTCCCTTACTGCCCATCCCCCATCCCAAACTGCCCCTCCCCACCCGGAACGGCCCCTCCCCCCCACCCGGAAATATCCCATAATTCCCTTACTGCCCTATCCCCCATCCCAAACTGCCCCTCCCCCACCCGAAACTGCCCCTCCCCCACCCGGAAATATCCCATAATTCCCTCACTGCCCATCCCCCATCCCAAACTGCCCCTCCCCACCCGGGACTGCCCCTCCCCCACCCGGAAATATCCATAATTCCCTCACTGCCCATCCCCCATCCCAAAAATCCCCCTTTTCCCCGCCCAAAACTCGCCCCTCCCCCACCCCGGGGGACAAGGGGGGGTGGGGGAGGGGCGAGTTTGGGTGGGGGAGGGAATTTTAAGGTGGGGGAGGGGAAGTGGGGATTAGGGGGGAGTTTAGGTGGGAGAGGGGAGTTTGGGAGTGGGGAGGGACTCTGAGGATCCCCCGACGCCGTTTTTGGGGTTCCCTGATGGGAATTTTGGGGTCCCAGTTAAATTTTCGGGTTTCCAGTTGGGTTTTTTTCGGATCCCAGTTAAATTTTGAATTTCCCAGTTACATTCTGAGATTCCCAGTTACATTTTTGGGATTCCCAGTTAAATTCTTGGATTCCCAGTTACATTTTTGAGATTCCCAGTTACATTTTGAGATTCCCAGTTGCATTGTGGGATTCCCAGTTACATTCTGAGATTCCCAGTTGCACGCTGAGATTCCCAGTTACATTTTTGAGATTCCCAGTTAAATTTCTGGGATTCCCAGTTACATTTTGAGATTCCCAGTTACATTTTGAATTTCCCAGTTACATTTTTGAGTTTCCCAGTTACATTTTTGAGATTCCCAGTTACATTCTGGGATTCCCAGTTGCATTCTGGGATTCCCAGTTACATTTTTGAGATTCCCAGTTAAATTCTGGGGTTCCCAGTTAAATTCTGGATTTCCCAGTTACATTTTGGGATTCCCAGTTAAATTTTTGAGATTCCCAGTTACATTTTTGGGATTCCCAGTTACATTTTGAGTTTCCCAGTTAAATTCTGGGATTCCCAGTTACAATTTGTGATTCCCAGTTGCATTCTGGGATTCCCAGTTACATTTTGAGATTCCCAGTTAAATTCTGGGGTTCCCAGTTAAATTCTGGATTTCCCAGTTACATTTTGGGATTCCCAGTTAAATTTTTGAGATTCCCAGTTACATTTTTGGGATTCCCAGTAACATTTTGAGTTTCCCAGTTGCATTTTGAGATTCCCAGTTAAATTCTGGGGTTCCCAGTTAAATTCTGGATTTCCCAGTTACATTTTGGGATTCCCAGTAACATTTTTGAGATTCCCAGTTACATTTTTGAGATTCCCAATTACATTTTGAGTTTCCCAGTTGCATTCTGGGATTCCCAGTTACAATTTGAGATTCCCAGTTAAATTCTGGTGTTCCTAGTTAAATTCTGGATTTCCCAGTTACATTTTGAGATTTCCCAGTCACATTTTGAGATTCCCAGTTACATTCTGGGATTCCCAGTTACATTTTTGAGAATCCCCGTTACATTTTGAGTTTCCCAGTTGCACTCTGGGATTCCCAGTTAAATTCTGAGATTCCCAGTTCATTTTGAGATTCCCAGTTACAATTTGAGATTCCCAGTTACATTTTGAGTTTCCCAGTTACAATCTGGGGTTCCCAGTTGCACTCTGGGATTCCCAGTCAAATTTTTGAGATTCCCAGTCACATTTTGAGATTCCCAGTTGCATTTTGAGATTTCCCAGTCACATTTTGAGATTCCCAGTTACATTCTGAGATTCCCAGTTGCATGCTGAGATTCCCAGTTACATGCTGGGATTCCCAGTTACATTTTTGAGATTCCCAGTTAAATTTCTGGGATTCCCAGTTACATTTTGAGTTTCCCAGTTGCACGCTGAGATTCCCAGTTACATTTTTGAGATTCCCAGTTACATTCTGAGTTTCCCAGTTACATTTTGAGATTCCCAGTTACATTTTTGAGTTTCCCAGTTACAACCTGAGATTCCCAGTTGCACGCTGGGATTCCCAGTTCCGTACTGGTCCCTGACTGGTTTCCCGCCAGGCGCTGCGGGTGGTCCCCACCCCCGGCCACACCCCCGGCTGCGTCACCTTCGTGCTGGACGACGCCTCGATGGCGTTCACGGGGGACGCGCTGCTGGTGCGGGGCTGCGGCCGCACCGACTTCCAGCAGGGTCAGCCGGGGGCGCTGGGAGCACTGGGAGGGACTGGGAGGGACTGGGAGGGACTGGGATGATTGAGGAGGGGGACTGGGATGAACTGGGAGGGACTGGGGGGGACTGGGGGCGATGCTGGGAGAGGATTGGGAGGGACTGGGAGGGGCTGGGGGGAGTGGGAGGGACTGGGAGAGGATTGGGAGGGATTGGGAGAGGATTGAGGGAGACTGGGATGGAACTGGGAGGGACTGGGAGGGGATTGGGAGGGACTTGGACAGGATTGAGAGGGACTGGGATGGACTGGGATAAACTGGGAGGAGGGACTGGGGAGGGGGCTGAGGGGGAACTGGGAGGGACTGGGATGGAACTGGGAGGGACTGGCAGGGGTTTGGAACTGGGAGGGACTGGGAGGGAGTTTGGGAGGGATTGGAATGGACTGGGATAAACTGGGGAGAGGATTGGGAGGGACTGGGAAAGAGATTGGGAGGGACTTGGACAGGATTGAGAGGGACTGGGATAAACTGGGAGGGGCTGGGGGAACTGGGAGGGACTGGGAGGGGCTGGGGGGAACTGGGAGGGGACTGGGAGAGGATTGAGGGGGACTGGGATTGACTTGGAAGGACTGGGATAAACTGGGAGGGACTGGGAGGGGATTGGGAGGGACTGGGGGACTGGGAGGGACTGGGATAAACTGGGAGGGACTGGGAGAAGATTGGGAGGGACTGGGAGGTGTTTGGGAGGGAGTGGGATAAACTGGGAGGGACTGGGAGGCAATTAAGATTGAACTGGGAGGGACTGGGAGGGACTTTCGGAGGGACTGCAGGATGAACTGGGACTGAACTGGGATAAACTGTGACGGAGTGGGATAAACTGGGGGGTGAACTGGGATGAACTGGGAGGGACTGGGATGAACTGGGAGGGATTGAAGGACTGGGATGAACTGGGACTGGACTGGGATGAACTGGGAGGGACTGGGATGAACAAAAACCCAATTCCCACGGTACCCGAATCCCCGTTTCCATGGTGACCGTGCCCCACGTTGCCAAGGTGCCCATCCCCCGTTGCCATGGTGCCCGTTCCCCGTTGCCATGGTTGCCAATCCCGCCCCTCCCCCAGGCTGCGCCCGCACCCTGCACCGCTCGGTGCACGAGCGGATCTTCACCCTGCCCGAGAGCTGCGCATCTGCACGGGCACGACTACCAGGAGTGCGACTGGGGAGCACTGAGGGGGGGACTGGGGAGGGACTGGGAGGGGATTGGGAGGGACTGGGAGGGACTGGGAGGGACTGGGAGGGACTGGGAGCAACTGGGAGGGGATTGGGAGCCGCTGGGAGGGAGGTGGGAGGGACTGGGAGGGACTGGAAGCCATTGGGAGGGTGTGAGAGACTGGGAGGGGGATTGGGAGGCACTGGGAGCGACTGGGAGGGACTGGGAGAGGGATTGGGAGGGACTGGGAGGGACTGGGAGGGGATTGGGAGGGACTGGGAGGGGATTGGGGAGGGACTGGGAGGGATTGGGAGCCACTGGGGAGGGACTGGGAGCGACTGGGAGGGACTGGGAGGGGATTGGGGAGGGACTGGGGAGGGATTGGGAGGCGACTGGGATGAACTGGGAGGGGATTGGGATGAACTGGAATGGACTGGGATGGACAGGGAGCAACTGGGAGGATTGGGAGGGATTGGGAGGCGACTGGGAGGGGATTGGGAGGGACTGGGGAGGGACTGGGATGAACTGGGAGGGATTGGGAGGGACTGGGAGGGGATTGGGAGGGACTGGGAGGGATTGGGAGGGACTGGGAAGCTGAGTGGGAGGGGACTGGGAGAGGATTGGGAGGGACTGGGATGAACTGGGAAGGGACTGGGAGGGATTGGGAGGGACTGGGAGGGAACTGGGAGGGACTGGGAGGGACTGGAAGCCATTGGGAGGGGACTGTGAGACACTGGGAGGGGATTGGGAGGGACTGGGTGGGACTGGGAGAAACTAGGAGGAACTGGGAGGGACTGGGATGAACTGGGAGGGACAGGAATGGACGGGAGTGGCTGGGAGGGGATTGGGAGGGACTGGGAGCACTGGGATGGACTGGGATGGGATTGGGATGAACTGGGAGGACTGGGAGAAACTAGGAGGGACTGGGGAGGGGACTGGGAGGGGACTGGGATGAACTGGGAGGGACTGGGATGGATGGGGGAGCAACTGGGAGGCGACTGGGGAGGAGATTGGGATAAACTGGGACTTACTGGGAGCAAACTGGGAATAATCTGGGGGTGAACTGGGATGAAATGCAGGAGGGACTGGGGTCACTCAGGGGGTCACTCAGGGTCACTCCCGGGGTCACTCAGGGTCACTCAGGGGGTCACTCAGGGTCACTCAGGGGTCACTCAGGGGTCACTCAGGGGGTCACTCAGGGGTCACTCAGGGGTCACTCAGGGGTCACTCTGGGGGTCACTCTGGGGGTCACTCAGGGGGTCACTCAGGGGTCACTCAGGGGTCACTCAGGGGGTCACTCAGGGTCACTCTGGGGGTCACTCGGGGGTCACTCTGGGGTCACTCGGGTCACTCAGGGGGTCACTCTGGGGTCACTCAGGGTCACTCAGGGGTCACTCAGGGTCACTCAGGGGTCACTCTGGGGGTCACTCAGGGGGTCACTCAGGGGTCACTCGGGGCCACTCAGGGGGTCACTTCGGGGGTCACTCAGGGGGGTCACTCTGGGGGTCACTCTGGGGGTCACTCAGGGGGTCACTCAGTGTCAGGGGTCACTCTGGGGGTCACTCAGGGGGTCACTCAGGGGGTCACTCAGGGGGTCACTCCGGGGGTCACTCGGGGGTCACTCAGGGGGTCACTCAGGGTCACTCGGGGGTCACTCAGGGTCACTCAGGGGTCACTCAAGGGGGTCACTCGGGGGTCACTCCAGGGTCAAGCTCCAGGGTCACTCAGGGGTCACTCAGGGTCACTCAGGGGGTCACTCCGGGGGTCACTCAGGGGGTCACTCAGGGGTCACTCCCCTCCCCAGGCCACACCATGTCCACGGTGGGGGGAGGAGGCGCCACAACCCCACGCCTGACCCTCGGCCCCGGCGAGTTAAGTGGCGTGATGGAGAAGCTGCAGCTGCCCGCCCCGCCTCATGGGTGGGCCCCCAAACCTCCCAAAAATCCCCAAAATCCGCCCCTAAAAATTCCCAAAAATCCGCCCAAAAAACCCCAAAATCCGCCCTGAAAATCCCCAAAATCAGCCTAAAAATCCCCAAAATCCGCCCCAAAATATCCCCAAAATGCGGCCCTGAAAATCCTAAAATCCTCCCAAAAATCCCCAAAAAATCCTCTCAAAATATCCTAAAATCCTTCCAAAAATCCCCCAAAATCCGCCCAAAAATCCCCAAAATCCGGCCTAAAGGGAATTCCCTAAAAATCCTCTCAAAAATATCCTAAAATCCAGCCCAAAATCCCCAAAATCAGCCCTGAAACGCCCAAAATCTGCTTCAAAACCTCCCCAAAATCCGCCCTAAAAGTTCCCCAAAACTCCGCCTGAAAACCCCAAAATCAGCCCCAAAAGATCCCCTAAAATCCTCTAAGAATTCCCTAAAAATCCTCTCCAAAATATCCCAAAATCACCCCAAAATCCCCAAAATCCGCCCCTGAAAAACCCCAAAATCCGTACTCTGGAAACCCCAGATCCACCCTAAAAATCCCCCCAAAAACCCCAAAATCAGCCCTAAAACCCCAAAATCGCCCTAAAAGATCCCCAAAAATCCTCTCAAAATATCCCAAAATCCTCAAAAATCCCCAAATCCGCCCCTAAGAATTCCCTAAAAATCCTCTCAAAATATCCCAAAATCAGCTCTAAAATCCCCAAAATCCACCCTAAAGATTCCCTAAAATCACTCTGAAAACCCCAAAATCACTCTAAAAGATTCCCTAAAATCCGACTCTGAAAAACCCCCAAAGATCCTCCCAAAAATCCCCTAAAAAATCCCTCTCAAAATATCCCCAAAGATCCACTCTAAAAATCCCACAAAAATCCCCCTAAAATCCCTCCCAAAAGGTTCCCCTAAAATCCTCCCAAAAAATCCCCAAAATCCACCCTAAAATATCCCAAAATTATCCCAGAATATCCCAAAATCCGCCCTAAAAATCCCCAAAAATCCTCCCAAAAATCCCTCAAAATTCAGCCCCTAAAAAGATTCTTTAAAAATCCTCCCAAAATATCCCAAAAATCCGCCCTAAAAGTCCCCAAAATCATACAAAAATCCCCAAAATCCTCCCTAAACCCCAAAAATCCTCTGAAAATCCCCAAAATCCTCCTAAAAATCCCCAAAAATCCTCCCTAAAATCTTCCAAAAATCCTCCCAAAAATCCCTAAAATCCACCCTAAAAATCCTCAAAGTCTCCTCCCTAAAATCCCCAAAATCCCTCCCCAAAAATCCCCAAAATCTTCCCAAAAATTCCCCAAAAATCCTCCCAAAATCCCTCCCTAAAAATCCCAAAAATCTCTAAAAATCCCCAAAAAATCCTCCCAAAAATCCCCAAAATCACTTCAAATATCCCCCCAAAATTCCAAAATCCACCCTAAAATATCCCCAAAGTCCACCCTAAAAATCCCAAAGTAACTGCCCCTAAAAAGTCCCCAAAAATCCTCCTCCTATCCCCCAAAATCTTCCCAAAAATTCCCAAAAATCCTCCCAAAAATCAAGCCTAAAAATCCCAAAAATCACCCTAAAAATCCCCAAAAATCCTTCCAAAAATCCCCAAAATCCTCTAATATTCCCCCAAAATTCCAAAATCCTCCCTAAAATCCCCAAAAATCCCTCCCCTAAAAATCCCCCAAAATTCTCCCAAAAATCCCCCAAAAAATCCTCCCCAAAATATTCACTCCAAAAATCCCAAATCCTCACAAAATATCCCAAAATCACCCCTAAAAATCCCCCAAAAATCCCCAAAAATCTTCCCCAGTTCCCCAAAAATCCCTCCCTAAAATTCCTCCCATCCCTCCCCTAAAATCCCCAAAGATTCCCATAAAAATCCCCTAAAAATCCTCGAAAATCCCCAAAATCTTCCCAAAAATCCCCAAAATCTTCCCAAAAACTCCCCAAAATCCTCCTAAAATCCCCAAGAATCTACCCAAAATATCCCAAATCCTCCCAAAATATCCAAAAACCGCCCTAAAAATCCCTAAAAATCCTCCCAAAAATCCCCAAATGGTCCCCCTAAAAACCCCCAAAATCCCAAAGTCCTCCCCTAGCCCAAAAACCCCAAAGATCCTCCAAAAACCAGAATCCTCCCCCAAAACCCCAAAATCCCAAAAATCCTCCCTAAAAATCCCCAAAATTGTCCCCCCTAAAAACCCCAAAATCCCCAATATCCTCCCCCAAAAAACCCAAAAAACCCCAAAATCCTCCCAAAACCCCCAAAAATCCCCAAAAACCCAAAATCGCCCAAAACCCCAAAAATCCCCAAATCCTCCAAAAACCCCCAATAAACCCAATCCCCCCGCCCCTCCCCCTTTTTCAGACGTCGCCGTTCCGCCAATCTCCGCTGCGGGATCCAGGACGAGGCGTAGCCCCGCCCCTTTCCCGCCAAAACCGCGCCCACTTCCGGTGGAAAAAATCAACTCCACTTCCGGCTCAAAATCAACTCCACTTCCGGATTCCCCTGTGGCCTCTTCCGGTGGAAAATTAACTGCACTTCAGCTAAATTTTCCTTCACTTCCGGATGGAATCGGCTTCACTTCGGTGCAAATAAACTGTACTTCCGGATTCCCCTGTGGCCACTTCCGGTGGAAAAATTAACTGCACTTCCGGCTAAATTTTCCTTCACTTCCGGATGGAATCGGCTTCACTTCCGGTGCAAATAAACTGTACTTCCGGATTCCGCTGTGGCCACTTCCGGTGAAAAATTATCTGCACTTCCGGATAAAATTAACGCAACTTCGGCTCAATTTGCCTTCACTTCCGGATGGAATCGGCTTCATTTCCGGTGCAAATGAACTCCACTTCCGGATTCCTGCATGGCCACTTCCGGTGCCGCGCCGCGCGTGGCCCCACCCCTCTTTTTTGGTTTTTTGTTTTTTCCCTCCCCCACCAATAAAAAAATTAAAAATTCCCGGATCGAGAGCGAGGCTGGAGGGGCAGGGGCCCGGGCGTGGGAAAGGGGCGGGGCCGCTCCCCCGCAGGGGGTGGGGGAGGGGGCGCGTGACGTCACGGGGCCACGCCCAGCTCACCTGGGCAGGTGATTCCCGAGAGGCGGCGGGGGGAGGCCGAGGTGGGGGAGGGGAGGGGAGGGGAAGGGACCCCCGAAGGGGTCGCGTGACCTTGACCTTTGAGCGCCCGGGCCTCCCCATGGTGCAACGCGGCGGAGGGGAGACCCCCTGCCCCTCCCCCACCGCGGGAGGGGGCGGCGAGGAGAGAGCGGTGAGACTGGGGGACTGGGATATACTGGGAGGGACTGGGAGGGGATGGGGGGGGACTGGGACAAACTGGGGGCAACTGGGAGGGACTGGGAGAGACTGGGAGGAACTGGGAGGGAAATGGGGGAACTGGGAGGACTGGGACAGTGGCAGGAGTGAGACTGGGATGGACTGGGATATACTGGGAGGGACTGGGACAAACTGGGGGCAACTGGGAGGGACTGGAAGAGACTGGGGGATACTGGGAAGGAACTGGGAGGGACTGGGAGAGACTGGGAGGAACTGGGAGGGAAATGGGGGAACTGGGATGGACTGGGGAACTGGGAGGGACTGGGATTGGACTGGGGGGCAACTGGGAGAGACTGGGATATACTGGGAGAGACTGGAGAGGGAACTGGGAGGGAAACGGAGGATACTGGGATGGACTGGGAGGAACTGGGAAGGACTGGGACAGTGGCAGGGTGAGACTGGGATGGACTGGGATATACTGGGACAGAGTGGGAGGAGGGAGGGGTGAGACTGGGGGAAACTGGGATGGACTGGGAGAGACTGGGATGGAAATGGGACAAACTGGGGGATACTGGGATGTACTGGGAGGAACTGGGATGGACTGGGAGGAACTGGGATGGACTGGGAGGAACTGGGACATACTGGGACATACTGGGACATACTGGGACATACTGGGACGGGCCTGGGGCGCACTGGGAGGTCACTGGTCTGAACTGGTTTGAACTGGGGAGCCAGGACGGGACCGAGGGCGGCGCTGGAGGGGCTGAGGCTGGAGGTGTCGCCCCTCCCCCACTGCCCCCTCCCCCCACCCGCTGCCCCTCCCCCACCTTTTATTGCCCCCCTCCCCCACCTTTCATTGCCCCTCCCCCACTCCACTGCCCCTCCCCCACCTTTCATTGCCCCTCCCCCACTCCCAAACCCGCTGGGGGGCGGGGCCGATGCTGTGATCAAGTCACCCCCTCCCCCCTCCCCTTTCCCTTAGGACTCAGCCCCTCCCCGAAGGAGGGGGAGGGGCAAACGGCGGTGACGTCATTGGAGGCGCCGGCGGTGACGTCAGAGACGGTGACGTCACAGGCAGCGGTGGCGGCCATGGGGGGCAGGTGGGGCCCATCCCCCACCCTGGGATGGGGGCGGGGACGTGGGGAAATTTGGGGGAAATTTGGGGAAATTTGGGGAAATTTGGGATTTTTTTGGGAATTTTTTGGGGAAATTTGGGATTTTTGGGGATTTTTTTGGGATTTTTTGAGGATTTTTTGGGAATATTTTGGGGATTTTGGGAATTTTTGGGATTTTTGGGATTTTTGGGGATTTTTTGGGAATTTTTGGAATTTTTGGGGATTTTTTGGGGGATTTTTTTGTGGGAATTTTTTGGGGATTTTTTGGGGATTTTTGGGATTTTTGGGAATTTTTTGGGGATTTTTGGGGTTTTTGGGAATTTTTTGGGGATTTTTTTTCGGGATTTTTTGGGATTTTTTGGGATTTTTGGTGATTTTTTGGGGATTTTTTTGAGGATTTTTTGGGAATTTTTGGGGATTTTTTGGAGAATTTTTTGGGATTTTTTGGGAATTTTTTCTGGATTTTTGGGGAATTTTTTGGGGATTTTTTGGGATTTTTTGGGGGATTTTTGGGGATTTTTTGGGAATTTTTTGGGAATTTTTTGGGAATTTTTTGGGAATTTTTTGGGGATGGTTTGGGGACTTTTTGGGGATTTTTTTCGGATTTTTTTCGTATTTTGGAGAATTTTGGGCGATTTTTCGCTGATTTATGGTTGATTTTGGCTGATTTTGGATAAATTTTGGCGGATTTTAGCTGATTTTTTGCTGATTGGGCAGATTTTTTGGGTGATTTGGGCTGATTTTGGCTGGTTTTTGGCAGTTTTTGAGTAAATTTTGGCAGTTTTTGGGTAATTTTGGCAGTTTTTGGATAATTTTGGCAGTTTTTGGGTAAATTTGGCAGTTTTGAGGTAAATTTTGGCAGGTTTTGGGTGGTTTTGGCAGTTTTTGGATAATTTTGGCAGTTTTGGGGTAAATTTTGGCAGTTTTGGGTAAATTTTGGCAGGTTTTGGGTAAATTTTGGCAGTTTTGGGGTAATTTTGGCAGTTTTTGGGTGATTTGGGCAGTTTTTGGGAAAATTTTGGCAGTTTTTGGGTGATTTTGGCCGGTTTTGGGTATTTTTGGCAGTTTTTGGCTGGTTTTTAGCAGGTTTTGGGTGTTTTTGGCAGTTTTTGGATAAATTTTGGCTGGTTTTGGGTAAATTTGGCACTTTTTGGGTAATTTTGGCAGGTTTTGGGTAATTTTGGCAGTTTTGGGTGTTTTTTGGCAGTTTTTGGGTAATTTTGGCTGATTTTGGGTGTTTTTGGCAGTTTTTGGGTAATTTTGGCAGGTTTTGGGTAATTTTGGCAGTTTTTGGGTAATTTTGGCTGTTTTTGAATAAATTTTGGCTAGTTTTTGGGTAATTTTGGCTGTTTTTGGGTGTTTTTAGCAGTTTTTGGGTAAATTTTGGCAGTTTTGGAGTACATTTTGGCAGTTTTTGGATAAATTTTGGCAGTTTTTGGGTAAATTTTGGCAGTTTTGGAGTAATTTTGGAAGTTTTTGGCAGTTTTTGGGTAAATTTTGGCAGTTTTTGGGTAAATTTTGGCAGGTTTTGGATAAATTTTGGCAGTTTTGGGGTGTTTTTTGGCAGTTTTTGGGTGATTTTGGCAGTTTTTGGGTAATTTTGGAAGTTTTTAGCAGTTTTTGGGTAAATTTTGGCAGTTTTTGGGTAATTTTGGCAGGTTTTGGATAAATTTTGGCAGGTTTTGGATAAATTTTGGCAGTTTTGGGTGTATTTGGCAGTTTTGGGTGGTTTTGAGTTTAGATGCAGTTTTTGGGTGTTTTTGGCAGTTTTGGGGTAATTTTGGCAGTTTTTGGGTAAATTTTGGCAGTTTTTGGGTGTTTTTGGCAGTTTTTGGGTGTTTTTTGGCAGTTTTTGGATAAATTTTGGCAGTTTTTGGGTAATTTTGGCAGTTTTGGATCACTTTTGGCGTTTTTGGATAAATTTTGGCAGTTTTGGGTAAATTTTGGCAGTTTTTGGATAATTTTGGCAGTTTTTGGGTAATTTTGGCAGGTTTTGGATAAATTTTGGCAGTTTTTGGGTGATTTTGGAAGTTTTTAGCAGTTTTTGGGTGTTTTTGTCAGTTTTTGGGTAATTTTGGCAGTTTTTGGATAAATTTTGGCAGTTTTGGGATAAATTTGGCAGTTTTTGGGTGTTTTTGGCAGTTTTGGGGTGGTTTTTGGCAGTTTTTGGATAACATTTGGCCGTTTTTGGATAAATTTTGGAAGTTTTTGGGTAAATTTTGGCAGTTTTGGGATAATTTTGTCCAGTTTTTGGATAAATTTTGGCAGTTTTTGGATAAATTTTGGCAGTTTTGGGGTAATTTTGGAAGTTTTTGGCAGTTTTTGGATAAATTTTGGCAGTTTTTGGGTGTTTTTGGCCGTTTTTGGATAATTTTGGCCGGTTTTGGATAAATTTTGGCAGTTTTTGGGTAAATTTGGCCGTTTTTGGATAATTTTGGGTGTTTTTGGGTAAATTTTGGCCGTTTTTGGATAATTTTGGCTGCTTTTGGCGCAGCTGATGTTCCTCCCACTGCACCGACGGCGCTGGATCCTCCTGGGACCCCAGCGACCCCCCGAGAGTCCTCGCTAGCTGCGGGCTTTCGGTGCAGGTGACCCTGAGTGACGAGTGACCCTGAGTGACTGAGTGACCCTGAGTGACCCTGAGTGACCCGAGTGACCCTGAGTGACCCCGAGTGACCCCCGAGTGACCCCTAGAGTGACCCTGAGTGACCCTGAGTGACCCCCGAGTGACCCCAGTGACCCCCTGAGTGACCGTGAGTGACCCCTGAGTGACCCCTGGGTGACCCTGAGTGACCCCTTGAGTGACCCCTGAGTGACCCCTGAGTGACCCTGGGTGACCCCTGAGTGACCCCTGAGTGACCCCTGAGTGACCCTGAGTGACCCTGAGTGACCCCCTGAGTGACCCCTAGAGTGACCCCTGAGTGACCCCTGAGTGACCCCTGAGTGACCCCTGAGTGACCCATGAGTGACCCTGGGTGACCCCCGAGTGACCCCTGAGTGACCCCTGAGTGACCCCTGAGTGACCCTGAGTGACCCCGTGACCCCGGTGACCCCTGGGTGACCCCAGAGTGACCCTGAGTGACCCCGAGTGACCCTGAGTGACCCTGAGTGACCCCTGAGTGACCCCCAGGACTCCCAAATGTCCCAAATTTTTCCCAATTTTCCCAAAATTTTCCCCAAATGTCCCAAAATTTTCCCCAAATTTTCCCCAATTTTCCCAAATTTCCCCAAAAATTTTCCCCAATTTTCCTAAATTTTCCCAAAATTTTCCCAAATTTTCCCCAAATGTCCCAAAATTTTCCCCAAATTTTCCCCAATTTTTCCCAATTTTCCCCAAAATTTTCCCCGATTTTTCCCAAAATTTTCCCCAAATTTTTCAAAATTTTCCTATTTTTCCCAAATTTTTCCCAATTTTTCCCCAAAATTTTCCCCAAATGTCCCAAAAATTTTCCCCAATTTTTCTCCCCAAATCCCCAATTTTTCCCAAAATTCTCCCCATCAATTTTTCCCCAAAAATTTTCCCAATTTTCCAAAATTTTCCTAAATGTCCCCAAATGTCCCAAAATTTTCCCAAAATTTTCCCAAAATTTTCCCAAAATGTCCCCAAAATTTTCCCAAAACTCTGTCCCCAAAATTTCCCCAAATGTCCCCAAGGCTTCTCGGCCTCCAAAGGTCCGACAGCCTCCCCAGGTGAGGGGAGGGCGCGGACACCCCCAGAGCGGCCCCCACCAGCGACCCAGCCTGCTGGAGCGAGGGGCTCATGGATTTCTCAGAATCCTGGGGATTTCTCGTACTTTGGGGATTTTGGGGGACTTCTTGAGGTGACTTTAGAATCTTTGTGAATAGGGGTGATCTTTAGGGGAATTTTTTGAGTCTGGAGGATTTTCTGGGGGTATCGGGGGGATTTTGGGGGATCTTTGGGGAGTTTCTTTGGGAAGTCTGAGGGATCCTTTTGATTTTTGGGGGATTTTGGGGACCCCTAGGGGTGATCTAGGGGATTTTTGGGCGATTTTTGGGGATTTTTAGGGATGTAGGTGTTTTGGGAGATTTTGGAGCTTTCTGTGAGGAATCTTGGGGGTCTTTGAGGGGAATTTTGGTGGATTTTTAGGGATTTTTGGGGGATTTTTGGGGAGATTTTCAGGGGATTTTGGGGGATTTTTTGGGGTACTGGGGGGATGCAGGGGATTTTTAGGGAGTTTTGTGCGATTTTAGGGGACTTTTTAGGTGAGTGTACTTTTGAATTTGGAGGGATTTTGGGTGGATTTTTTGAGGATTTTTGATTTTGGGAGATCCTCAGGGATCTTTGGGGATTTTTTTGGGTTTTGGGAGAGATTTTTGAGGGATTTTTTGGGAGATTTTGGGGGATTTTTGGGAGGATTTTTTAGGGATTTTGGGGTAGGTGTTTGAATTTGGAGGGATTTTGGGTGGATTTTTTGGGATTTTGGGTGGATTTTTGATTTTTGGGGGATTTTGGGTTTTTGGTGCTGATTTTGCCCCCAAGGAGAGCTGGCTGCAGCTGGACCAGTGCGTACAGGTGAGAGGGAGCTGCCCAAAATGAGCTAAAAATCGACTAAAATGACAAAACTGATCCAAAAATGCCCCAAAACTGACCCTAGAGACCCTAAAATTGACCCAAAATTGACCCAAAAATGGCCCCAAAACTGCCCCAAAACTGCCCCCAAAATGCCCCAAAACTGATCCACGCCCTAAAACTG
>JAPFBE010000470.1:0-48363 GCA_034336665.1 Luscinia megarhynchos | reverse complement strand
TTTGAGGGTTCTGTGAGGGGATTTTGGAGGGTTCTGGGGAATTTTGGGAACTTGAGGATTTTGGGCACTCTCAGGATTCTGGGTTCCTGAGGGAGCTCTTGGGGTTCCCTCGTGTTTGGGCTGAGGGGATTTCTGCTCAGGGGGTCTCCCCCAGTTTTAGTTCCCAGGATGTTTTGGGTGCCCGAGTTCCTGTTCCATCACTTCCTGCCTGAGCTGTAAACAGCACTAACTCTGAGTCACTGGATTACCCGAGTGATTCATTAGCGCTGGAGTGGGGCACGAGGTCCAAATCCTGGGACTCTGTGTAAATCCCCAAATCCCCCCCCCCCCCCTAGGTGGCTCTGCGGATCTGAATTTCCTAAGCCGACCTCGAGCTCTGCCATGACCAAAACAGCAGCTGCTGCTGGCCCGTGAAGTGCCCCAAAATGGTCAAAATCGCCTCAAAAATGGCTCAAAAATCATCCCAAAATGGCTCCCAAAATCTCCCCTAAAAATCACTAAAATGTCAAAGATCACCTTTAAAATGGTCTCTCAAAATCACTCCAAAAGATGGCTGGGAAAAATCACTCGAAATGGTCAAAAATCACTTTCAAAAATGGCTCAAAATCAATTCCAAAATGGTCCATTTCAAAATCTGTGCTCAAAAGTCACAAAGTCACAAAATTTTAAAAAATGGCGCCCCAAAATGGTTCAAAAATATCTCCAAAAAGAAATGGTCTAGAAATCGCTCGAAAATGGTCAAAATCACTCTCAAAATGGTCAAATCACTCCCTAAAATGTGTCAAAATCACTCTCAAAAATGGCCCAAAAATCACTAAAATGGCCAAAACTCGACTCTCAAAAATGGTCTAAGCATCACCCCAAAGATGATCAAAATCACCCCAAAAATCACCCCCAAAAGATCACCCTCAAAATGGCCCCTAGATCACCCCTAAAATGGTCACAAACTCCCCAAAATGGCTACAAAAGTCACTCCCCAAAAGATCTAGCCCCTTAAATCATCCCAAAGGTGGGCTGATCACCCCAAAAGGCCCAGAAATCCCCAATGTCAAAAGTCCCCAAAATGGCTCAAAGATCCCCCTAAAATGGCTAAAATCACTCCAGAGATGGCTCAAAATCCCCAAAAAGTGGCCCCAAAATCAGCCTTCTCCCAAAGGCCCCTAGAGATCCCATCCCTAAAAATGGTTGAGTGCAAATCAAAGAAATGGTCTCTAGATCAGGTATCATCCATGGCACTCAAAATGGCCAAAGATCTCCATGGGCCTGTAGCTCCAAAATCCCCAAAATGGCTCTAATCACCCCAAAGATGGCCCTAAATCACTAAATGGTTCGTAAATCACCTCAAGTTTCCCCAAAATCCTCCTCCTCCCAGGGATTCCCATCTTTTGAACTCTCACAAAATTTTCTCCTCAAATTCTCTAGAATTCTACCAGGATTTTTCCTGACCATTCACACAAAATTATTCTTAAATTTTCTGAATTTCCACAAAATTCTGCAGAAATTCAACTCAAATTCCCACAAAATTCTGCCTCCCAAACCCAGCCCAAATTCCCCAGATTTCCACTAAAATTATTCTTAAATTCAACTCAAATTCTCTGGATTCTTCCAAGTAAATTTCTTAATTTCTTTGAATTTCTACAAAGAGTTTTTCTCAAATCTGATCCAAATTCCCACAGAATTCTCTTTAAAATCCAACCCTAAATCCCTCTATGTCCACATAATTTTTCCTCAGATTCAACCCCCAATTTCCACAAATTTCCTCAAATCCTTCCTTAAACCCCCCAAAATCCCCCAAATCTCCCCAAATCCTCTCTCAACCCTACAAAATCCCGACCCAAAATCCCCCCTAAAATCCCCTTAAATCCCCCAAACAAAAATCCCCAAAATCCCCCAGATCCTGAACTGTTCTATTCCCAGGGACATTCTGGAGATTGCGCCCAGTGGAGCATCCTGAGGAAGGGAATGCCCCAAATCCCCCAAAATCCTCTCAAAATCCCCTAAAATCCTCCCAACCCCCCAAATGCCCCAAAGTCCTCCCTAAAACTCCCTCAAAGTCTCAAACCCCCAAAGTCCTTCCAAAACCCCCCAAATTTCCTCCCCCAATCCCATTCAAAGATCCTCTCGTAGCTAAATCCTCCCAAAACTCTCCAGTCCTTTACTAAGTTCTTCATCAGTCTCTTAAACCCCTAAAACTCCCCAAAATCCCCCTAAGCCCGCACTGTTCCCATTCCCCAGGGACATTCTGAGATCGGGGCCCAGTGGAGCATCCTGAGGAAGGACATTCCCTCCTTCGAGCGCTACATGGCCCAGCTCAAGTGCTACTACTGACTACAAGTGAGCCTGGGGGGCCCTGGGGGCTTTTAGGGGCCTCTGGGGGCTCTGGGGGCTCTGAGTGGCTTTGGGGACTCTAAGGGGCTTTGGGGGCTCTGAGAGGCTCTGGGGGCTCTGAGGGGCTTTGGGGGAATTTTAGCTCTGAGAGTGCTCTGGGGAGCTCTGAGGAGGCTCCTGAGGGGCCTCAGGGGGCTTTGGGGGGCTCTGGGGGACTCTGGGGGCTTTGGGGACTTGGGGGCTCTGGGGAAATTTGGGGGGCTCTGAGGTGCTCTGGGGGAGCTCTGAGAGGCTCTGGGGGACTCTGGGGGGCCCTGAGGGGGCTTTGGGGAATTTGGGGGCCCTGGGGAGCTCTGAGGGATTCTAGGGGCCCTGAGGGGCTTTGAGGGGGCTCTGGGGGCTTTGGGGGCTCTGAGAAGGTTTTGTAGGAGCTCTGGGGGTTTTGAGGGGCCTCTGAGGCTTTGGGGGGCCTCTGAGAGGCTCTGGGGGGCTCTGAGGGGCTTTGGGGGCCTCTGAGGGGCTCTGGGGGCTCTGGGTGTCTCTGGTGGGAGGTTTGGGGGTCCCTGGGGGTCTTGGTGCTCTGAGAACCCCCAGAACACTCTGGAACATTCTGGAACAGCTCTGGACCCCCCAGGAGGAGCTGCCTCAGTCGCAGTGCCAAGGCACCAGCTGCTGTTCCTGGGGGTTTTGGGGGTCTCTGGGTGTCTCTGGGTGTCTCTGGGTGGTTCTGGGGGTCTCTGGGGGTCTCTGGGGGTCTCTGTGTGTTCCCTGGGGGTCTCTGGGTGCTCCCAGAACATTCCAGAACACTCTGGACCCCCAGGGAGGAGCTGCCCAAGTTGGGGCTGCAGCACCAGCTGCTGTTCCTGGGGGGCTCTGGGGGTCTCTGGGTGCTCCCAGAACACTCTGGAACATTCTGGAACACTCTGGAATTCTCTGACCCCCCCCAGGGAGGAGCTGCCCGAGTCGGGCCGCGCACCAGCTGCTGTTCCTGGGGGTCTCTGGAGGGTCTCTGGGTGTCTCTGGTGGGAGGTTTGGGGGTCCCTGGGGGTCTCTGGTGCTCCCAGAACACTCTCGAACACTCTGAACATTTCTTGACCCCCCAGGGGAGGAGCTGCCCGAGTCGGCGCCGCACCAGCTGCTGTTCCTGGGGGGTCTCTGAGGGTCTCTGGGTGTCTCTGGTGGGAGGTTTGGGGGTCCCTTGGGCGTCTTTGTGCTCCCAGAACCCCCCCAGAACATTCTGGAATCGATGGACCCCCCAGGGAGTGAGCTGCCCGAGTCGGAAGCGCCGCGCACCAGCTGCTGTTCCTGGGGGGTTTGGGGGTCTCTGGGTGTCTCTGGGTGGTTCTGGGGGTCTCTGGGGGTCTCTGGGGGTCTCTGTGTGTTCCTGGGGGTCTCTGGGTGCTCCCAGAACATTCCAGAACACTCTGGACTCCCCAGGAGGAGCTGCCTGTTGGGGGCTGCAGCACCAGCTGCTGTTCCTGGGGGCTCTGAGGAGGTTTTTAGGGGTCCCTGGGGGTCTCTGGGTGCTCCCAGAACCCCCCAGAACATTCTGGAACCCCGCAGGGAGGAGCTGCCCGAGTCGGCGTCAAGGGCACCAGCTGCCGTTCCTGGGGGGCTCTTGGGTGTCTCTTGGGTGGTTCTTGGGGGTCTCTGGGGTTCTCTGGTGCTCCCAGAACCCCCAGAACACTCTGGAACACTCCTGGAACACTCTGGAACACTCTGGACCCCCCAGGGAGGAGCTGCCCCGAGTCGGGTGTCGCACCAGCTGCTGTTCCTGGGGGGTCTCTGAGGGTCTCTGTGTCTCTGGTGGGAGGTTTGGGGGTCCCTGGGGGTCTCTGGTGCTCCCAGAACCCCCAGAACATTCTTGAACATTCTGACCCCCAGGGAGGAGCTGCCCGAGTCGGCAGCCAAATGGGCACCAGCTGCTGGGGCTGAACCTGCTGTTCCTGCTGTCCCAGAACCGAAGGCGGGTCGAAGTTCCACACGGAGCTGGAGCTGCTGCCGCCCCGACATCCAGGGGAACCTGTTCATCCGCACCCCGTGTCCCTGGAGCAGGTCTGGGGGGTTTTAGCTCTGGGGTCCCTGGGGGTCCTGGGGGATTGGAACACCCAGGGGAACCTGTTCATCCGGGCACCCCCGTGTCCCTGGAGCAGGTCTGGGGGTTTTGGGGGTCCTGGGGGTCCTGGGGATTGGAACACCTAGGGGAACTCTTGTTCATCCGGCACCCCGCGGTCCCTGGAGCAGGTCTGGGGGTCCTGGGGATTTGGGGGATTGAACACCCAGGGGAACCTGTTCATCCGCACCCTCGCGGTTCCTGAGCAGGTCTGGGGGTCCTGGGGGGATTTGGGGGATTGAACACCCAGGGGGAACCCTGTTCATCCCGGCACCCCGTGTCCCTGGAGCAGGTCTGGGGGGCTTGGGGGTCCTGGGGGTTTGGGGGTATTGAACACCCAGGGGAACCTGTTCTGGGGGTCCTGGGGGATTTGGGGGATCCTGAGGGGATTTGGGGGTCCTGGGGGATTTTTGGGGATTGAACACCCAGGAGAACCTGTTCAGGGGTCCTGGGGGATTTGGGGGGTCCTGAGGGATTTTGGGGGTCCTGGGGGATTTTGGGGGTCCTGGGGGATTTTGGGGGATTGAACACCCAGGAGAACCTGTTCTGGGGTCCTGGGGAAATTTGGGGAGTCCTGTGGATTTTGGGGGTCCTGGAGCAGGTCTGAGGGAATTCTGGGGGTCCTGAGGGGAATTTGGGGGGTCCTGGGGGATTTGGAAAGGGTTAGGGAGATTTTGGGGGCTGGAATTCCACCTGAGCAGGTCTGGGGGGTTTTGGGGGTCCTGAGCCTGTCCTGGGGGATTTTGGGGCTGAAATTCCATGGGAAGCCAGAATCCCATTTTTGAAATGTTTTATTCCATTTCTGGGATGTTTCCACCCCATTTTTGTCTATTTTTATCCCATTTTTGGATTATTTTATCCCATTTTTGAGATGTTTTACCCCATTTTGTTTATTTTATCCCATTTTTGGGATGTTTTATCCCATTGTTGAGATGTTTTATCCCTTTTTGGGCTGTTTTATTCCATTTTTTGAGGTCTTTAGCCCGGTTTAGGATGTTTCATTCCATTATTGGGATGTTTTACCTCATTTTTGGCTATTTTACCCCATTTTTGGGCTGTTACACCCCATTTTAAAGAAGTTTTATCCCATTTTAAAGAAGTTTTGTCCCATTTTTAGGATGTTTTATCCCATTTTTGAGCTGTTTTATCCTAATTTAGGATGTCTTATCCCATTTTCGAAGTTGTTTTATCCCAATTTTGGGATTTTTTGTCCCGCTTTTTGTCCCTCAGTACCTGATGGAGGGCAGCTACAACAAAGTGTTCCTGGCCAAGGGCAACATCCCAGCAGAGAGCTACACCTTCTTTCATCGACACATCCTGCTGGACACCATCAGGTCTGGAACCCCTAAATCCCCCAAAAATCAGCCCAAAAATCATCCCAAAATTACACCCAAAATCCCCCTGAGCCCCAAATCCCTACCTCGAAATACCCCCAAAATCCACCCCAAACCCCTCCCCTGGCACAGCTCCACTTAATTCCTTCAGATCTGGGACCCCAAAATCCTCCCAAATGGTTTCTCTCATCCCCCAAATCTTGTAATTTCCCCCAAACTTTCTCAGAAAAATGCCCCTAAATCACCTCTGAGCTCCCCAAAAATCCCTCAAACCCCCTAAATTCTCCCTCAAACCCCCAAATTCTTCCTCAAACCCCCCAATTCTCCCTCAAACCCCCCAATATTCCCCCTTCAAACTCTGAGTCCCTTTAAACTCACCTCAAATCCCTAATTTCCCCTAAAAATCTTCTCTGACCCCCCCAAAATCCCCAATATTCCCCCCTAAAACCCCCTCAAACCCCCTGTGACCCCTAAACCCCCCAGACCCCCAAACCCCCTAAACCCCCTGTGACCCCCAAACCCCCTTTGACCCCCTGTAAATCCCCCAAGCCCCCAGTGTTCCCCCTAAACCCCCCAGACCCCCCTGTGACTCCCCCAAACCCCCTTTGTGACCCCCCTGTGACCCCCCAAACCCCCAATTCTCCCCCCCCCCCAAAAAAACCCCCTCTTCAGACCCCCCCAGTGCTCCCCCCAAATCCCCTGTGACCCCCAAATCCCCTGTGACCCCCCTGTGACCCCCAAACTCCCCCCACCCCTAGGGACGCAGATCGCTGCTGCATCGAGGTCAGCCACGAGCGATCCTGTTCCCCGAGGTCGCCATGGATCCTGTTCTTCAGCTCAGCCTGCAAGATGACCGACCACGCCAAGAAGGTGCCCCCCAAAAACACCCCAAAAACACCCCCCAAAACACCCTGAAACACCCCTGAAACACCCCAACAACACCCCGGAAACACCCCCAAAACCAACCTTTAAACACCCTGAAACACCCAGAGATACCCCCAAAAATGCCCTGAAACACCCTGAGATACCCCTAAAAACACCCTGAGATACCCCCAAAAACACCCCTGAAACACCCCAAAAACACCCTGAAACACCCAACAACACCCCGGAAACACCCCCAAACCAACCTTAAACACCCTGGAAACACCCAGAGATACCCCCAAAAACGCCCTGAAATACCCCCAAAAACACCCTGAAACACCCCAAAAACACCCTGAAACACCCCCAAACCAACCTTAAACACCCTGAAACACCCAGAGATACCCCAAAAACGCCCTGAAATACCCCAAAAACACCCTGAAACACCCTGAAACACCCCAAAACACCCCAAAAACACCCTGAAACATCCCAAAACAGCCCAAAACACCCCAAAACACCCCTGAAACACCCCAAAACCAACCCTAAACACCCTGAAACACCTTGAGATACCCCCAAAAACACCCCTGAAACACCCAGAGATACCCAAAAAACACCATGCAAAATGACTGACTACGCCAAGAAGGTGCCCCAAAACACCCCCAAAACACCCCAAAATACCCCAAAACACCCCAAAAACACCCTAAAACACCCTGAGACACCCCAAAAACCCTGAAACACCCTGAGATACCCCTGAAACAGCCTGAGATACCCCAAAAATACCCCGAAATACCCAAAAAACACCCTGCAAGATGACCGACTACGCCAAGAAGGTGCCCCAAAGCACCCCAACAACACCTTGAGATACCCCAAAACACCCTGAAACACCCCAAAAACACCCTGAAATACCAAAAAGCACCCTGAGAAATGACCGACTACGCCAAGAAGGTGCCCCAAAGCACCCCAAAACACCCTGAAACACCCAAAACACCCCCAAAAACACCCTGAAACACCCCTGGAAATACCCCAAAAACACCCTGAAACACCCCAAAACACCCCGAAATACCCCAAAAACACACCCTTAAACCCTTTTTTCCCCATTTAACCCTTTATTTCCCCCCTTTAACCCTTTATTTTCCCCTTTAACCCTTTCTCCCCTCTCCCAGCGGGGCTGGGTGCTGGGCCCCTCCAAGTATTACAGTTTTGGGGGCAGCCCCAAACACCCCAAATCCCCCCAAACCTTCCCCAAACACCCCAAATTCCCCCCAAATCCCCCTCCAAACCCCCTCAATCCCCACCCCAAACCCCGCTTTAACTCTTTTTTTTTGTCCCCTTTAACCCCTTTTTTTTCCCCCCTTTTAACTCTTTTTTTTCCCCCTTTAACCCCTATTATAGTTTTGGGGGTGGCCTCAAACAACCCAAATTCCCCCCAAATTCCCCCCCCAAATCCCCTCCAAACCCCCTTTTAACCCTTTTATTTCCCCCTTTAACCCTTTTTCTCCTCTCTCCCAGCGTGGGCTGGGTGCTGGGCCCCCTCCAACTATTACAGTTTTGGGGGTGCAGCCCCAAACACCCTGCAAATTTCCCCCAAACCCCCTCTTTTAACCCCTTTTTATTTCCCCCTTTAACCCTTTTCTCCCTCTCCCAGCGGGGCTGGGTGCTGGGCCCCTCCAACTATTACAGTTTTGGGGTGCAGCCCCAAACACCCCAAATTTCCCCAAACCTCCTTTTTAACCCTTTTTATTTCCCCTTTTAACCCTTTTCTCCCCTCTCCCAGCGGGTTGGTGTTGGGCCCCTCCAACTATTACAGCTTCGGGGTGCAGCAGAAGGTCGAGGGACCCCCGAATCCCGGCCCACCGAGCTGGCCACGAGGTGATCGAGTACGCCCGCAGCTGGAGATGATCGCCTGACCCAAAACCGAAATTCCCCTCATTTCCCTCACTCACCTTTCTCCCACCTGGTTTTCCCCACCTTTCTCCGGTTTTTCAACGCTTTAAAGGGAGCTTTTTTTTTCGCTGGAGGTTGAACGGTTCAAAGGTGATTTGAGCCTCCCTCACGCATCAAAATTTCCTTATTTCCTTTATTTTATTGTGGTTTTGGGGGGTTTTAAGGGTTTTAATATTTTTGGGGGGTAGTTATGTATTTAAAAGTGGTTTTGGGAGGTTTGAAAGCCCCAAAATCCTCATTTATTCCCATTTTCCTTCTGTTTTGTTGTGTTTTGGGGGAGTCTTAAAGTGAGGGACCCCAAAACACCCCCAGACCCCCAAATCCCCTTTTACCTCCCATTTCCTCACATTTTTGGGAGATTTAACAATTTCAAAGGTTCTTTTGGGCGGGTCTCTGGTATGTGGGGATTTGGAGACCCCCAGACCCCCTCGGGCAGTATTAGGCTGAGCCCTCCTCCAAAACATGGACCCCAAAATGTTGTTCCAATAAAGTGCTGGAGCCGGAAATGAGGCGGTTTGGTGGGTTCGGGCAGTTTTAGGCCATTTTCGTGATTTTGGGGCTGTTCCCTGTTTGAGGGCCATGGACGGCGAAGCTCGGGGAGGGCGTGCCCCGCCCCCTCTGCCCTGATTGGCTGAGGCCTTCCCGCTCATGCTTTGATTCGCTGGGACTTCCCTGCGCTGCGCACTGATTGGCTGAGGCGCAGCCAAAGGCGGGAAACACGGGCGCGTCTGAAGGGCAGAATGAAAGGGCTGTGTGATTGGGTGGCAAGGGGGGTGGGATGAGAGGAGCACGGGTGATTGGTTGGAGCCGAGGGCGGTGGCCAATGAGGGGGATCCGAGCCCATTTTGGGGGTTGGTGTCATTTTGGGTTGTTTTAACCCATTTTGGGGGGATTAAGGTGCCCCAAATCCAGAAGTGTCTCAGGAATTTTGGGGGGTGGACACCCCAAAAATTTATTTATTTATTTATTTATTTATTTATTTATTTATTTATTTATTTATTTATTTATTTATTTATTTACATTTTTGGGGGCTCTGCCCCCAGCACCTCTGATTCCCCCCTAAAAATCAATCCCCCCCACCCCCAAATGCACCCCAAAAATTAATACAAACACCCCAAAAATAAATACAAACACCCTTAAAATAAATACAAATATTCCTAAAGTTAATGCAAACACCCCTAAAATAAATACAACCCCAAATAAATACAAATAATCTTAAAATAAATAAATAAAACCTCCCCAAAATAAATATAAACCCCCCCAAAAATAAATAAATACATCCTAAAATAAATAGAAATATTCCTAAAATAAATACAAACACTGCTAAAATAAATACAAATATTTCTAAAATAAATAGAAATATTCCTAAGATAAATAGAAATATTCCTAAAATAAATAGAAATATTCCTAAAATAAATACAAGTATTGCTAAAATAAATACAAATACTGCTAAAATAAATACAAATATCTCTAAAATAAATAGAAATATTCCTAAAATAAATACAAACACTGCTAAAATAAATACAAATATTTCTAAAATAAATAGAAATATTCCTAAGATAAATAGAAATATTCCTAAAATAAATAGAAATATTCCTAAAATAAATACAAACATCCCTAAAACAAATATAAATATTTCTAAAATAAATACAAATATCCCTAAAATAAATACAAATATCCCTAAAATAAATACAAATATTCCTAAAATAAACAAAGTCCCCCCCACCCCAAATTCCCCATTTGCCCCTGGGGGGTCCCAAATTAAATTTAGGGGAATAAAGGATGGGGTGGGATCCCCCAGGATTTGGGAAAAAAAACCAGCAGCAGCTTTTGGGGTGAAACCCGGAAATTTGGGAATTTTGGGGTGAAATTTTGGAATTTTGGGGGGAAATTTGGGAATTTTGGGAGTGAAAATTCACCAAAATTTGAGGCAATTTCTCATTTTCAGCCCAGAAATTGGGGGGGAAATCCTGGGGATTCATTTGGGGGGAAAACCCAAAAATTTGGGGTGAAATTGAAGCAAATTTGGGATGAAATTCCAACAATTTTGGGGATGAAATTGTGTCAGTTTTGGGATGAAATTCCAGCAAATTTGGGATGAAATTCCAACATTTTGGGATTAAATTCCAGCGATTTTTGGGACGAAATTCCAACATTTTGGGGATGAAATTCCAGCAAATTTGGGATTAAATTCCAGCGATTTTTGGGATGAAATTAAAATATTTTGGGATGAAATTTCAACATTTTGGGGATTAAATTCCAGCAATTTTGGGATGAAACTCCTGCAGTTTGGGGGTGAAATTCCAACATTTTGGGGATTAAATTCCAGCGGTTTTTGGGATGAAATTCCAGCAGTTTGGGGGATTAAATTCTGTCAGTTTTGGGATGAAACTCCAGCAATTTTGGGATGAAACTCCAGCGGTTGTGGCTCCAAACCCCAACGATTTTGGGGTGAAATTCTGACACTTTGTGGCTCCCAATCCCAGCAGTTCCAGGGTGGGATCCCAACGGGTTTGGGTCCAATTCCAACAATTTTGGAGTAAAATCCCAACGGGTTTGGTTCCAAACTCAATTTTGGAGTAAAATCCCAGCGGGTTTGGGTCCAGTTCCAGTAGATTTGGGGGTGAAATCCCAACAGTTCTGGTTCCAATTCCAGCGATTTTGGAGTAAAATCCCAACAGTTCTGGTTCCAATTCCAGCGATTTTGGAGTAAAATCCCAACGGTTCTGGTTCCAAACTCAATTTTGGAGTAAAATCCCAACGGGTTTGGTTCCAACTCCAGTGGATTTGGGGGTGAAATCCCAACGGTTCTGGCTCCAATCTGGGGCTGAGCTCCCCATCCCAGTCCCATCCCAGTCCCAATCCAAAACCCATCCTAGTCCCATCCCAAACCCATTCCAGTGCCATCCCAGTCCTGGCTCCAATCCCATCCCAAATCCCAATCCCAAATCCCAAATCACACACAGGCCGACTCGCTGGACTGGGCCCTGTCAATGGCAGCTCTGATCCCAATCCCAAATCTCAAACCCCAAATCCCAATAATGTCCCAAATCACACACAGGCCGACTTGCTGGACTGTGCAATCCCAATCCTGAGCCCAAATCCTGAGCCTAAATCCCAAATCCTGACCCCAAACCCCAATCCCAAATCAGATGTAGGCCGATTCACTGGACTGGGTCTCTGCTCAGATTGGGCTCTGACCCCAATCCTGACCCCAAACCCCAAAAATACCCCAAATCACACACAGGTCGGCTCCGCTGGACTGGGTCCTGCCTAGATGGGGCTCTGACCCCAATCCTGACGCCAAATCCTGACCCCAAATCCCAAACCCCAAATCCCAATCCCAAATCACACATAGGCCGACTCGCTGGACTGGGCCCTGCCCAGACTGGGCTCTGACCCCAATCCCAAACCCCAAATCCCAAATCCTGACCCCAAATCCCAAATCACACACACAGGCCGACCTACCGCTGGACTGGGTCCTGTCAATGGCAGCTCTGATCCCAATCCTGACCCCAAATCCCAAATCCTGACCCCCAAATCACACGTAGGGCCGACTTCGCTGGACTGGGTCCTGCCCAGACTGGGCTCTGACCCCAGTCCCAAACCCCAAATCCTGACCCCAAATCCCAAATCACACACAGGCCGCACTCGCTGGACTGGGCTCCTGTCAATGGCAGCTCTGACCCCAATCCTGACCCCAAACCCCAAATCCCAATCCCAAATCACACGTAGGCCGACTCGCTGGACTGGGCCCTGCCCAGATTGGGCTCTGACCCCAACCCCAAATCCCAAATCTTGACCCCAAATCACACGTAGGCCGACTCGCTGGACTGGGCCCTGTCCAGACTGGGCTCTGACCCCAAATCCCAAATCCTGACCCCAAACCCCAAATCTTGACCCCAAATCACACACAGGCCGACTCGCTGGACTGGGCCCTGTCAATGGCAGCTCTGACCCCAATCCCAAACCCCCAAACCCCAAATCCCAATCCCAAATCACACACAGGCCGACTTCGCTGGACTGGGCTCTGCCCAGATTGGGCTCTGACCCCAACCCCAAACCCCCAAATCCTGACCCCAAACCCCCAAATCACACACAGGCCGACTCGCTGGACTGGGCTCCTGCCCAGATTGGGCTCTGACCCCAACCCCCAAATCCCAAATCTTGACCCCCAAATCACACGTAGGCCGACACTCGCTGGACTGGGCTCCTGTCCAGACTGGGCTCTGACCCCAAATCCCAAATCCCGACCCCAAACCCCAAATCTTGACCCCTAAATCACACATAGGTCGACTCTCGCTGGATTGGGCTCCTGCCCAGATTGGGCTCTGACCCCAAATCCCAAATCCTGACCCCAAATCAGACGTGAGGGTCGACTTCGCTGGACTGGGCCCTGCCCAGATTGGGCTCTGACCCCAGTCCCAAACCCCAAATTCTGACCCCAAATCCCAAATCACACATAGGCCGACTCGCTGGACTGGGTCCTGCCCAGATTGGGCTCTGACCCCAACCCCAAATCCCAAATCCTGACCCCAAATCACACACAGGTCGACTTCGCTGGACTGGGTCCTGCCCAGACTGGGCTCTGACCCCAGTCCCAAACCCCAAATCCTGACCCCAAATCCCAAATCACACACAGGCCGACTCGCTGGACTGGGCCCTGTCAATGGCAGCTCTGACCCCAATCCTGACCCCAAACCCCCAATAATATCCCAAATCACACACAGGCCGACTCGCTGGACTGGGCCCTGCCCAGATTGGGCTCTGACCCCAATCCTGACACCAAACGTGACCCCAAATCCCAAACCCCAAATCCCAATCCCAAATCACACATAGGCCGACTCGCTGGACTGGGTCCTGTCAATGGCAGCTCTGACCCCAATCCTGACCCCAAACCCCAAATCTTGACCCCAAATCACACGTAGGCCGACTCGCTGGACTGGGCCCTGCCCAGATTGGGCTCTGACCCCAACCCCAAATCCCAAATCTTGACCCCAAATCACACGTGTAGGCCGCACTCGCTGGACTGGGCCCTGTCCAGACTGGGCTCTGACCCCAAATCCCAAATCCTGACCCCAAACCCCAAATCCTGACCCCAAATCACACACAGGCCGACTTGCTCGACTGGGCCTCTGTCCAGACTGGGCTCTGACCCCAAATCCCAAATCCTGACCCCCAAACCCCAAATCTTGACCCCCAAATCACACACAGGCCGACACTTGCTCGACTGGCCCTGCCCAGATTGGGCTCTGACCCCAATTGCAAATCTCAAACCCTAAACCCCAAATCCTGACCCCAAACCCCAATAAAATCCCAAATCACACGTAGGCCGACTCGCTGGACTGTGCAATCCCAATCCTGACCCCAAATCCTGACACCAAACCCCAAAAATACCCCAAATCAGACGTAGGCCGACTCGCTGGACTGGGTCCTGCCAATGGCAGCTCTGATCCCAAATCCTGACCCCAAATCCCAAATCAGACATAGGCCGACTCGCTGGATCATGCTCCTGCCCAGCGCCCGGGCACTGCACTCAGCGCCGCCGCTCTTTCTTCCTTCCCTCGCCCCCGCCAGCGATTTTCCGCTCAGGGCCACAAGACGGGTCGCTACAAGCATCTTACGCCAGCCCAGGTGGTTGAGCTCGGCCAGGTTGAGCAGCACGCACACCCCGGACACGGCGAACATGAACACCAGGAAGACGGTTTTCTCCGTGGGCCGCGACACGTAGCACTCCACCTCCTTGACGCACGGGTAGCGGTCGCACTCGAAGATGGCCGGCACGTTGAAGCCGTAGAGGAAATACTGGCCCCCCAAAAATCCGATCTCCAGCGCGTTCCTGAACACCACCTGGGGGGAGAACACACCAGGTGAGGAGAAATTTGGGGTGCAGGAACAGGATTTTGGGGGTTCAGGACAAGGAAATACTGGCCCCCCAAAAATCCGATCTCCAGCTGCTCCTGAACAGCACCTGGGGGAGAACATATCAGGTGAGGGGAAATTTGGGATGAGGGGAAATTTGGGGTGCAGGAACAGGATTTTAGGGGTTCAGGAACAGGAAATACTGGCCCCCCAAAAATCCGATCTCCAGTGCGTTCCTGAACACCACCTGGGGGGAGAACACACCAGGTGAGGGGAAATTTGGGGTGAGGAAACAGGGAAATACTGGCCCCCCAAAAATCCGATCTCGAGGGGCGTTTCCTGAACACCACCTGGGGGAAAGGTACCAGGTGAGGGGAAATTTGGGGTGCAGGGACAGAGAAATTCTGGGGTGAGGCAGGATAGAGATTCTGGGGTTCAGGAACAGGAAATACTGGCCCCCCAAAAATCCGATCTCCAGGGCGTTCCTGAACAGCACCTGAGCAGAAAAAGGTGCCAGGTGAGGGGAAATTTGGGATGCAGGAACAGGATTTTGGGGGTTCAGGACAAGGAAATACTGGCCCCCCAAAAATCCGATCTCCAGGGCGTTCCTGAACAGCACCTGGGGGAGAACATATCAGGTGAGGGGAAATTTGGGATGAGGGGAAATTTGGGGTGCAGGAACAGGATTTTAGGGGTTCAGGAACAGGAAATACTGGCCCCCCAAAAATCCGATCTCCAGTGTCGCTTCCTGAACACCACCTGGGGGGAGAACACACCAGGTGAGGGGAAATTTGGGGTGAGGAAACAGGGAAATACTGGCCCCCCAAAAATCCGATCTCGAGGGCGTTCCTGAACACCACCTGGGGGGAGAACACACCAGGTGAGGAGAAATTTGGGGTGCAGGAACAGGATTTTAGGGGTTCAGGAACAGGAAATACTGGCCCCCCAAAAACTGATCTCCAGCGCTTCCTGAACACCACCTGGGCAGGGGAGAGAACAGGTGAGGGGAAATTTGGGGGTGAGGGGAAATTTGGGGGTTCAGGACAAGGAAATACAGGCCCCCAAAAATCCGATCTCCAGGGTGTTCCTGAACACCACCTGGGCAGAAAAAGGTGCCAGGTGAGGGGAAATTTGGGGTGAAGGGAAATTTGGGGTGAGGGGAAATTTGGGGTGCAGGAACAGGATTTTGGGGATTCAGAACAGGGAAATACTGGCCCCCCAAAAATCCGATCTCCAGGGCGTTCCTGAACAGCACCTGCAGAGGAGGCAACAGGTGAGGAGAAATTTGGGGTGCAGGAACAGGTGGGAGAAGGTGAGACAGGACAGGGAAATTTGGGGTTCAGGGACAGGGAAATTCTGGGGTGCAGAGTCCTCCAGGCATCACCACTCTATCAAAAAACCTTTTTTCTGTGGTTTTTACCCCATTTTTACTACCAAAATTCCTTTTTTGTGTGTGTTTTTCACCCCATCTTTTACTACCAAAACCCTTTTTTTTTTTTTTGCGTTTTTCACCCCATTTTTTACTACCAAAACCCCATAATTTTTTTTGCTTTTTTTACCCCATTTTTCCACTACCAAAACTCCATTTTTTCCTATTTTTTCACCCCATTTTTTATGCACGTGGATGACATAGAACCTGGAGATCCCCTCCTGCCATTTTATCTTGACACTCCTGAGTTTTTACTTTTTTTTACCCCATTTTTTTACTACGAAAAATCCTTTTTTTGTGTGCTTTTCCTCCCATTTATTACTACCAAAAACCTTTTGCCTTTTTTACCACCAAAACCCCATTGTTTTGCATTTTTCACCCCATTTTTTTACTATGAAAAATCCATTTTTTGCTCTTTTTTTATCCATTTTTTGCTACCCAATAAACCCTTTTTTTTGAGTGTGTTCACCCCATTTTTACCACCAAAAATCCGGTTTTTTACCCCGATTTTACTACCAAAAATCGATTTTTTATGTGTTTTTCCTCCCATTTTGTACTACAAAAAAATCTTTTTTTTGACTTTTTTACTACCAAACTCCCATTTTTTTGTATTTTTCACCCCATATTTTACCCCCAAAAATAAATTTTTTAACCCCTTTTTTTACTACTAAAACCCCATTTTTTACGGTTTTCACCCCATTTTTTTATGGTTTTCACCCCATTTTTTTACGATTTTCACCCCATTTTTTTACGATTTTCACCCCATTTTTTTAGTTTTCACCCCATTTTCACCCACCTGTATGACGCAGAACCTGGAGATCCTCTCCTGCCACTTCATCCTGACACTCACAGGTTTTTACATTTTTTTACCCCATTTTTTAATAGTTTTCACCCCATTTCTTTACGGTTTTCACCCCATTTTTTTACAGTTTTCACCCCATTTTTTTACAGTTTTCACCCCATTTTTTTACGGTTTTCACCCCATTTTTTCCCATTTTCACCCACCTGTATGACATAGAACCTGGAGATCCCCTCCTGCCACTTCATCCTGACACTCACAGGTTTTTACATTTTTTTACCCCATTTCTTAATAGTTTTCACCCCATTTCTTTACAGATTTCACCCCATTTTTTTACAGTTTTCACCCCATTTTTTTACGGTTTTCACCCCGTTTTTTCCAGTTTTCACCCCATTTCTTTAGTTTTCACCCCATTTTTCACCCACCTGTATGACATAAAACCTGGAGATCCCCTCCTGCCGCTTCATCTTGGCACTCATGGGTTTTTACATTTTTTTACCCCATCTTTTAATAGTTTTCACCCCATTTTTTTACAGTTTTCACCCCATTTTTTTACGGTTTTCACCCCATTTTTTCCCATTTTCACCCACCTGTATGACATAGAACCTGGAGATCCTCTCCTGCCACTTCATCCTGACACTCACAGGTTTTTACATTTTTTTACCCCATTTCTTAATAGTTTTCACCCCATTTCTTTACAGTTTTCACCCCATTTTTTTACAGTTTTCACCCCATTTGTTTACCGTTTTCACCCCGTTTTTTTACGGTTTTCACCCCATTTTTTTACAGTTTTCACCCCATTTTTTTAGTTTTCAACCCATTTTCACCCACCTGTATGACATAGAACCTGGAGATCCCCCCTGCCGCTTCATCTTGACACTCATGGGTTTTTCCTTTTTTTTACCCCATTTTTTTGCTACTAAAAACCCATTTTTTAATGGTTTTCACCCACCTGTATGACATGGAACCTGGAGATCCCCTCCTGCCGCTTCATCTTGGAGCTCCGGGGTTTTTACATTTTTTTACTCCATTTCTCACATTTTTCACCCCATTTTTTTACGATTTTCACCCCATTTTTTTCCCATTTTCACCCACCTGTATGACATAGAACCTGGAGATCCCCTCCTGCCGCTTCATCTTGGCACTCATGGGTTTTTACATTTTTTTACCCCATCTTTTAATAGTTTTCACCCCATTTTTTTACAGTTTTCACCCCATTTTTTTCCAGTTTTCACCCCATGTTTTTAGTTTTCACCCCAATTTCACCCACCTGTATGACGTAGAACCTGGAGATCCCCTCCTGCCGCTTCATCTTGGCACTCCTGGGTTTTTGCATTTTTTACCCATTTTTTTACTACTAAAAACCCATTTTTTATGGTTTTCACCCCATTTTTTTATGGTTTTCACCCCATTTTTTTACAGTTTTCACCCCATTTTTTTACGGTTTTCACCCCATTTTTTTACGATTTTCACCTCGTTTTTTACAGTTTTCACCCCATTTTTTTACGATTTTCACCTCGTTTTTTACAGTTTTCACCCCATTTTTTTTACAGTTTTCACCCCATTTTTTTACGATTTTCACCCCATTTTTTCCCATTTTCACCCACCTGTATGACGTAGAACCTGGAGATCCCCTCCTGCCGCTTCATCTTGGCGCTCCGGGGTTTTCACATTGTTTACCCCATTTTTTTATGGTTTTCACCTCATTTTTTTACAGTTTTCACCCCATTTTTTTACAGTTTTCACCCCATTTTTTTACGGTTTTCACCCCATTTTTTTACAGTTTTCACCCCATTTTTTTCCAGTTTTCACCCCATGTTTTTAGTTTTCACCCCAATTTCACCCACCTGTATGACGTAGAACCTGGAGATCCCCTCCTGCCGCTTCATCTTGGCTTACTCCTGGGGTTTTACATTGTTTACCCCATTTTTTTCCAGTTTTCACCCCATTTTTTACCATTTCCCACCCACCTGTATGACGTAGAACCTGGAGATCCCCTCCTGCCGCTTCATCCTGACACTCATGGGTTTTTACATTTTTTCATCCCATTTTTTAATAGTTTTCACCCCATTTTTTCCCATTTTCACCCACCTGTATGACGTAGAACCTGGAGATCCCCTCCTGCCGCTTCATCTTGGCGTTCCTCGGTTTTTGCATTTTTTACCCCATTTTTTTACTACTAAAAACCCATTTTTTATGGTTTTCACCCCATTTTTTTACAGTTTTCACCCCATTTTTTTAGTTTTCACCCCATTTTCACTCACCTGTATGACGTAGAACCTGGAGATCCCCTCCTGCCGTTTCATCCTGACACTCATGGGTTTTTACATTTTTTTACTCAATTTTTTTACGATTTTCACCCCATTTTTTCCCATTTTCACCCACCTGTATGACGTAGAACCTGGAGATCCCCTCCTGCCGCTTCATCTTGGCGCTCTGAGGTTTTTACATTTTTTTACTCCATTTTTTAACAGTTTTCACCCTATTTTTTTACGATTTTCACCCACCTGTATGACGTAGAACCTGGAGATCCCCTCCTGCCGCTTCATCTTGGCGCTCTGAGGTTTTTACATTTTTTTACTCCATTTTTTAACAGTTTTCACCCCATTTTTTCCCATTTCCCACCCACCTGTATGACGTAGAACCTGGAGATCCCCTCCTGCCGCTTCATCTTGGCGCTCCTGGGTTTTTACATTGTTTACCCCATTTTTTAATAGTTTTCACCCCATTTTTTAATGGTTTTCACCCACCTGTATGACGTAGAACCTGGAGATCCCCTCCTGCCGCTTCATCTTGGCGCTCCGGGGCGGCCGCGCCGCCGCCTCCGCCTCGTCCTTGGCGGCCTCGGGCGCCAGGGCCCCGTTGGCTTTGGGCTTCTTGGCCTCCAGCAGCGGGTAGAGGAAGGAGTAGCGGCGCTCGCGCTGCTTGGCCGCCTGGTGCACCGAGTAGGTGATGAAGCAGAGGCTGGGCGTGCACACCAGGATGATCTGGAAGACCCAGTAGCGGATGTGGGAGATGGGGAAGGCTTTGTCGTAGCAGGCCTGGTTGCAGCCGGGCTGCAGCGTGTTGCACATGAACATGGTCTGCTCGTCCTCGTACACCGTCTCGCCCACGATGGCCACGATCAGGATGCGGAAAATCACCACCACAGTCAGCAGGATCCTGGGGAGGAAAGGGTTAAAAATCAGCACCACAGTGAGCAGGATCCTGGGGGGGAAAGGGTTAAAAATCAGCACCACAGTGAGCAGGATCCTGGGGAGAAAAGGGTTAAAAATCAGCACCACGGTCAGCAGGATCCTGGGGAGGAAAGGGTTAAAAATCAGCACCACAGTCAGGAGGATCCTGGGGAGGAAAGGGTTAAAAATCAGCACCACGGTCAGCAGGATCCTGGGGGGGAAAGGGTTAAAAATCAGCACCACCGTCAGCAGGATCCTGGGGAGAAAAGGGTTAAAAATCGTCACAAAATCATCATGAAATCACCACCACCGTCAGCAGGATCCTGGGGGGGAAAGGGTTAAAAATCAGCATAAAATCAGCACCACAGTGAGCAGGATCCTGGGGAGGAAAGGGTTAAAAATCAGCACCACAGTCAGGAAAATTCTGGGGGGAAATGGGTTAAAAATTGTCATGAAATTAGCAAAATCCTGGACAGAGAGGGTTAAAAATGATTATGAAATCACCACCACAGTGAGCAGGATCCTGGGGAGAGAAGGGTTAAAAATCAGCATTAAATCAGCAAAATCCTGGGGACAAAAGGGTTAAAAATCGTCATGAAATCGTCATGAAATCAGCAGGATGGTGAGGAGGATTATGGAGAGAAAGGGGTTAAAAATCATGATGAAATGGTCATGAAATCATCATGAAATAATCATAAAATCATCATAAAATGATCACAAAATCATCATAAAATTATAATAAAATGATCACAAAATCAACAGCACGGTCAGCAGGATCCTGGGGAGAAAAGGGTTAAAAATCATAAAATCATCATGAAATCGTCATGAAATCATCATGAAATAATCACAAAATCATCATTAAACCATCACAAAATCATTAAATCATCAGGAAATCATCATAAAACTGTCACAAAATCATAAAATCACAAAATCATAAAATCATCATGAAATCATCATAAAATCGTCATAAAATCATAAAATCACAAAATCATAAAATCATCATAAAACTGTCACAAAATCATAAAATCACAAAATCATAAAATCACAAAATCATAAAATTATCCCCATGGTCAGGAGGATTCTGCAGGAAAGGTGAGGCGTGGGGAGCAAAATCACCTGGCAGAGGGTCCCACCTGGGTCTCACCTGGCTGAGGGTCTCACCTGGGTCTGGGTCTCACCTGGGTCTCACCTGGGTCTGGGTCTCACCTGGGTCTCACCTGGACCCCCAGGATTCACCTGGACCCCCAGATCCACCTGGCTCTGGGTCTCACCTGGCTGAGGGTCTCACCTGGGTCTCACCTGGCTCTGGGTCTCACCTGGCTGAGGGTCTCACCTGGGTCTCACCTGGCTCTGGGTCTCACCTGGCTGAGGGTCTCACCTGGCTCTGGGTCTCACCTGGGTCTCACCTGGCTCAGGGTCTCACCCTGGGTGAGGGTCTCACCTGGATCTGGGTCTCACCTGGGTCTCACCTGGCTGAGGGTCTCACCTGGCTCTGGGTCCCACCTGGACCCCCAGGATTCACCTGGACCCCCCAGATCCACCTGGGTCTGGGTCTCACCTGGCAGAGGGTCTCACCTGGGTCCCACCTGGCTGTGGGTCTCACCTGGGTCTGGGTCTCACCTGGGTCTCACCTGGCAGAGGGTCTCACCTGGGTCTGGTCTCACCTGGGTCCCACCTGGCTGTGGGTCCCACCTGGGTCTGGGTCTCACCTGGGTCTGGGTCTCACCTGGGTCTGGGTCTCACCTGGGTCTCACCTGGGTCTGGGTCTCACCTGGGTCTGGGTCTCACCTGGGTCTGGGTCTCACCTGGCTCTGGGTCTCACCTGGGTCTGGGTCTCACCTGGGTCTCACCTGGCTGAGGGTCTCACCTGGGTCTGGGTCTCACCTGGGTCCCACCTGGCTGTGGGTCCCACCTGGCTCAGGGTCTCACCTGGCTGAGGGTCTCACCTGGGTCCCACCTGGGTCTGGGTCTCACCTGGGTCTGGGTCTCACCTGGGTCTCACCTGGGTCTGGGTCTCACCTGGCTGAGGATCTCACCTGGGTCTCACCTGGGTCTCACCTGGCTCTGGGTCCCACCTGGCTGAGGGTCTCACCTGGGTCTCACCTGGGTCTGGGTCTCACCTGGGTCTCACCTGGCTCTGGGTCTCACCTGGATCTGGGTCTCACCTGGGTCTCACCTGGATCTGGGTCTCACCTGGGTCTCACCTGGCTCTGGGTCTCACCTGGCTGAGGGTCTCACCTGGCTGAGGGTCTCACCTGGCTCTGGGTCTCACCTGGCTCAGGGTCTCACCTGGCTGTGGGTCTCACCTGGCTGAGGGTCTCACCTGGCTCTGGGTCTCACCTGGGTCTGGGTCCCACCTGGCTCTGGGTCTCACCTGGGTCCCACCTGGGTCTGGGTCTCACCTGGGTCTGGGTCTCACCTGGGTCTGGGTCCCACCTGGCTCTGGGTCTCACCTGGCTGAGGGTCTCACCTGGCTGAGGATCTCACCTGGGTCTGGGTCTCACCTGGCTGAGGGTCTCACCTGGCTGAGGGTCTCACCTGGCTGAGGGTCTCACCTGGGTCTCACCTGGCTCAGGGTCTCACCTGGCTCAGGGTCTCACCTGGCTGAGGGTCTCACCTGGCTCAGGGTCTCACCTGGCTGAGGGTCCCACCTGGCTCTGGGTCTCACCTGGCTCAGAGTCTCACCTGGCTGAGGGTCTCACCTGGCTCTGGGTCTCACCTGGCTCTGGGTCTCACCTGGCTGAGGGTCTCACCTGGCTCTGGGCCTCACCTGGGTCTCACCTGGACCCCCAGGATTCATTTCTGGACCCCCAAATCCCACCTGGACCCGAGTCTGACCTGGCCCTGCCCCCCCAGGATTCACCTGTCCTGCCTCACCTGTCCCGCCCCCACCTGGTCACGTGTCCCAGGCTGGTCACGTGATCCCGCATGCCCTGAGCCAAGTGGGTCACCTGAGGTCACCTGAGGTCACCTGGGGGTCACCTGGGGTCACCTGGGGTCACCTGGGGTCACCTGGGCACACCTGAGCGAGCCGGGGGAGCCTGGGGGATTTGGGACGGATTTGGGGAGGATTGGGGAGGTAACCAGGTGTGCCCAGGGAAACCGGGGGATCTGGGGGGATCTGGGGGGATTTGGGGGAGGATTCGGGGGATTCGGGGGATTTGGGGTGAATTTGGGGTGGATTTGGGGTGAATTTGGGGGTGGATTCGGGGGGATTCGGGGTGAATTTGGGGTGAATTTGGGGTGGATCTGGGGGGATCTGGGGGGATTTGGGGGGATTTGGGGTGAATTTGGGGGGATTTGGGGTGAATTTGGGATGAATTCGGGGTGTAACTGGAGATGGATTCGGGGTGGATTTGGGGTGGATTTAGGATAAATTTCGGGTGTAACAGGGGATGAATTTGGGGTGAATTTGGAATGGATTTAGGATAAATTTGGGGTGAATTTGGGGTGGATTCAAGTGAATTTGGGGTGAATTTGGGGGGATTTGGGGGGATTTGGGGTGTAACAGGGGATGAATTTGGAGTGTAACCAGGTGTGTTCAGGTGTAACTGGGGGATTTGGGGTGTAACAGGGGATGAATTTGGGTTGAATTTGGAATGGATTTAGGATAAATTTGGGGTGAATTTGGGGTGAATTCGGGGTGAATTTGGGGGATTTGGGGTGGATTTGGGGTGAATTTGGGGTGTAACAGGGGATGAATTTGGGGTGGATTTAGGATAAATTCAGGGTGTAACTGGAGATGGATGTGGGGGTGAATTTGGGGTGGATTTGGGGTGAATTTGGGGTGGATTTAGGATAAATTTGGTGTGTAACGGGATGAATTTGGGGTGAATTCGGGGTGAATTCAAGGTGAATTTGGGGGGATTTGGGGTGAATTTGGGGTGAATTTGGGGTGGATTTGGGGTGAATTTAGGGTGAATTTGGGGTGAATTTGTGGTGAATTTGGGGTGGATTCGGGGTGGATTTGGGGTGAATTTGGGGTGGATATAGGATAAATTTGGTGTGTAACAGGGGATGAATTTGGGGTGAATTTGGGATGAATTTGGGGTGTAACTGGAGATGGATTCAGGGTGAATTTGGGATGGATTCAGAATTTAGGATGTGGATTTAGGATGAGTTTGGGGTGGATTCGGGCTGGATTTAGGATGAACTCGGGGTGTAACCGGGGATGGATTTGGGGTGAATTTGGGGTGAATTTGGGGTGGATTTGGGGTGGATTCAGGATGGATTTAGGAGGAGTTTGGGGTGAATTTGGGGTGAATTTGGGATGGATTTGGGGTGTAACCAGGGATTCATTTGGGGTGAATTTGGGGTGGATTCAGGATGGATTTAGGAGGAGTTTGGGGTGAATTTGGGATAAATTTGGGGTGAATTCGGGCTGTAACCAGGATGAATTTGGGGTGGATTTGGGATGGAACCGGGGATGGATTTAGGGTGAGTTCAGGGGGGATTTAGGATGAATTTGGGGTAAATTTGGCATGGATTTGGGGTGAATTTGGGATGGATTTAGGATGAAATTGGGGTGAATTTGGGATGGATTTGGGGTGTAACCGGGGATGGATTTCAGGTGAATTTGGGATGGATTTAGGACGAGTTTGGGGTGAATTTGGGATAAATTTGGGATGGATTCGGGCTGTAACCGGGATGAATTCAGGGTGGATTCGGGGTGGAACCGAGGATGGATTTAGGGTGAGTTCAGGATGAATTTGGGGTGAATTTGGGATGGATTCAGGCTGTAACTCGGGGTGGATTTAGGATGAATTTGGGATGGATTTAGGATGAATTTGGGATTGATTCGGGCTGTAACCGGGGATGGATTTCAGGTGAATTTGGGATGGATTTATGATGAGTTTGGGGTGAATTTGGGATAAATTTGGGGTGAATTCGGGCTGTAACTGGCATGAATTCGGGGTGGATTTGGGATGGAACCGGGGATGGATTTAGGATGAATTTGGGGTAAATTTGGGATGGATTTGGGATGAATTTGGGATGGATTCGGGGTGTAACCTGGATGAATTCGGGGTGAATTCAGGGTGAATTTGGGATGAATTCAGGTTGTAACTGGGGATGGATTTAGGATGAATTTGGGATGGATTTAGGATGAATTTGGGATGGATTTAGGATGAATTTGGGATGGATTTAGGGTTGATTCGGGCTGTAACCGGGGACGGATTTCAGGTGAATTTGGGATGGATTTGGGGTGGATTCAGGATGTAACCGGGGTGTGACCGGGGTGAATTCAGGGTGGATTTGGGGTCGATTTAGGATAAATTCGGGATGGATTCGAGGTGGATTTGGTGTGAATTTGGGGTGAATTCGGGATGGATTTAGGATAAATTCGGGATAAACTCAGGATAAATTCGGGGTGAATTCGGGATGAATTCGGGGTGAACTCGGGATAAATTCGGGATAAATTCGGGGTGGATTCGGGATAAATTCGGGGTGAATTCGGGGTGAATTTAGGATAAATTCGGGGTGAATTCGGGATAAATTCGGGATAAATTCGGGGTGAATTCGGGATAAATTCGGGATAAATTCGGGATAAATTCGGGATGAATTCGGGATAAATTCGGGATGGATTTGGGATAAATTCGGGATGAATTCGGGATAAATTCGGGATAAATTCGGGATAAATTCGGGGTGAATTTAGGATAAATTCGGGGTGAATTCGGGATGGATTTAGGATAAATTCGGGATGGATTCGGGATAAATTCGGGATGGATTTGGGATAAATTCGGGATGAATTCGGGATGAATTCGGGATGGATTTGGGATAAATTCGGGATAAATTCGGGATAAATTCGGGATAAATTCGGAGTAAATTCGGGATAAATTCGGAATGGATTTAGGATAAATTCGGGATAAATTCGGGATGGATTTAGGATAAATTCAGGCGGCCCCGCTCGCTCACCTGCCGATCATGGTGCTGTGCTGCTGCACCGCCGCCTCCAGCAGCCGCTCCAGGATGGTCCATTCGCCCATGGCTCCGGCCGGGGGGCGCCGGGACCCCCCGAGACCCCCGGGACCCCCGGGAAAACCCGGGAAACCCCCGGGAAACCCCCGGGAAAACCCCGGGAAACCCCCGGAAAACCCGGGAAACCCCCGGGACCCCCCCGGGAAAACCCGGGAAACCCCCGGGAAACCCCCGGGACCCCCCCGGGACCCCCCCGGGTCAGCGGCGGCGCCCCCCGGGATCGGGCGGATCCAGCGGATCGCGGGGATCCATCGGCGCTCGGAGCGTGGGGGAGGGGAGGGGCGGGACTGGGAGGGACTGGGAGGGACTGGGAGGGGAATGGGGGGCACTGGGAGGAGATTGGAGGATACTGGGAAGGGATTGTAGGGACTGGGAGGGACTGGGAGGGCCTGGGGGAGTGGGAGGGACTGGGAGGGGAGTGGAGGGACTGGGAGGGACTGGGAGGAGATTGGAGGATACTGGGAAGGGATTGTAGGGACTGGGAGGGAACTCGGAGGGCCTGGGAGGGACTGGGGGGCACTGGGAGGGACTGGGAGGGACTGGGGGTGTAGTGGGAGGGACTGGGAGGGGATTGGAGGATACTGGGAAGAGATTGTAGGGACTGGGAGGGAACTGGGAGGGACTGGGAGGGGAATGGGGGGCACTGGGAGGGACTGGGTGGGAATGGGGGGTAGTGGGAGGGACTGGGAGGGGATTGGAGGATACTGGGAAGAGATTGTATGGACTGGGCAGAACTGGGCGGGACTGGGAGGGACTGGGAGGGACTGGTTTTACTGGTCCCAGCTCTGTTCCCATACTGGTTTTACTGGTCCCGGCTCTGTTCCCATACTGGTCTCGCTGCCCCCGCCCCTTTCCCGCTGGCCCCGCCCCCTTTCCGCTGTCTCCGCCCCTTTTCCGCCGCCCCCGCCCCTTTACCGCAGGCTCCCGCCCCTTCCCCGCCGCTCCCCGCCCCTTCCCCCGCAGGCCCCGCCCTTTTCCCGCCGGCCCCGCCCCTTTACCGCAGGCCCCGCCCCTTTCCCCGCCGGCCCCGCCCCTTCCCGCCGGCCCCGCCCCGCGCATGCGCAGTTGCCGCCATGGCGCCGCTCCGAGTCCATGTCCCTTTACTGGTACCGGGGGGCCCAAATTTTGGGGGGGGTCCCCAAATTCCGGGGGGTTCCCCTAAATTCCGGGGGGTCCCCAATTCTGGGGGGTTCCCCAAATTCCGGGGCGTCCCCAGTTCCTGGGGGCGGGGCGTTCCCAATTCCGGGTTTGTCCCAAATTTTGTGGGGGGGGTGTCCCAAATTTTGGGGGTGTTCCTAATTTTGGGGGTCCCAAATTTTGGGGTGTTCCTAATTTTGGGCGGGTCCCAAATTTTGGGGGGTCCCCAATTCTGGGTGGAGGGTCCCCAATCCCGAGGGGGGTCCCCAAATTTTGTGGGTGTGTCCCCAAATTTTGGGCGGGGTGTCCCCAATTCTGTCCTTAATTTTGGGGGTGTCCCAAATTTTGGGATGTCCCCAGTTCCGAGGGTGGGGGGTCCCCAAATTTTGGGGGTGTCCCAAATTTTTGGAGTGTCCCAAATTTCGAGGGGGGAATCCCAAATTTTGGGGGTGTCCGAAATTTTGGGGGTGTCCCCAGTTTTTGAGTGTCCCAAATTTTGGGAGTGTCCCCAATTTTTGGGAATGTCCCAAATTTTGGGGGTTCCCCTTTTCCCCCCCCAGCGGAGCCTGAGGCTACAAACCCAAGGTGAGCCCCTCCCCCCCTCCCTTTTTTTTAACCCCCCCAAAAAATTGGGGAACCCCCAAAAACCAACGGGGGGACCCCAAAAAAATTCAGGGGGTCCCCAAAAATTGAGCGCCCCCAAAATTTCAGTTTGAGAAGCTGAAGCAGGAGCTGGAGCGGCTTTCCCGGGAGCCCCTGGCCGTGGTGGGATTTTGGGGGACCCCCAAATTTTAGGGGGGGACCCCAAATTTTTTGGGGGGAAGGATTTGGGAGGGGGGACCCCAAATTTTGGGGGGAAGGATTTGGGGTTGGATCTGTCGGGTTTGGGGGGTTTTGGGGATTTTTGGGGGGTCCTCGTGGATTTTGGGGGGGGAATTTTGGGGATTTTTTGGGGTGGGATTTTGGGATTTTGGGGATTTTTTGGGGCGGGATTTTGGGGATTTTTTGGGGGGGAATTTTGGGATTTTTTGGGCTGGGATTTTGGGGATTTTTTGGGGGTGGGATTTTGGGATTTTGGGGATTTTTTGGGGTGGGATTTTGGGATTTCTGAGATTTTTTGGGCTGGGATTTTGGGGATTTTGGGGATTTTGGGGTTTTTTGGGCTGGGATTTGGGAATTTTTTGGGTGGGATTTTTGGGATTTGGGGGTTTTTTTGGGCTGGGATTTGGGGATTTTTGGATCTTTTTTGGGCTGGAATTTTTGGGAATTTTGAGATATGTGGGGTGGGATTTTGAAGATTTCTTTGGGCTGGGATTTTGGGATTTTTGGGATTTCTTTGGGCAGAGATTTTTGGGATTTCTGAGATTTTTTTGGGCTGGGATTTTGGGGATTTTGGGGTTTTTTTGGGCTGGGATTTGGGAATTTTAGGGATTTTTTGGGCTCGGATTTTGGGGATTTTTGGGGTGGGATTTTGGGGAATTTTTTGGGGTGGGATTTTGGGATTTGGGGATTTTGGGCTGGGATTTGGGGATTTTTGGGGGTGGGATTTTGGTATTTTGGGGGATTTTTGGGCTGGGATTTTGGGGAATTTTTGGGCCGAGATTTTTGGGATTTTGGATTTTTTTGGGCTGGGATTTTGGGATTTTTGGGCTGGGATTTGAGAATTTTGGGGATTTTTCGGGCTGGGATTTCTGGGATTATTTTTGGGCTGGGATTTTGGGATTTTGGGGATTTTTGGTGTGGGATTTTGGGTTTTTTTTGGGCTGGGATTTTTCAAATTTGGGGATTTTTTTGGGCTGGGATTTTGGGGATTTTTTGGGGGTGTGGTTTTGGGATTTGGGGGATTTTTTTGGGGTGTGGTTTTAGGATTTTGGGGATTTTGGGGTTTTTTTGGGCTGGGATTTGGGGATTTTTGTGCTGGGATTTTTGGGAATTTTTGGGTGAGATTTTTGATTTGGGGGATTTTTGGGCTGGGATTTTGGGGGTTTATTTGGGCTGGGATTTTTCAAATTTGGGAATTTTTTGGGCTGGGATTTTGGGGATTTTTTTGGGGTGTGGTTTTAGGATTTTGGGGATTTTGGGGTTTTTTTGGGCTGGGATTTGGGGATTTTTGTGCTGGGATTTTTGGGATTTTTGGGAATTTTTTGTGTGATATTTTGATTTGGGGGGATTTTTTGGGCTGGGATTTTGGGTTTATTTGGGCTGGGATTTTTCAAATTTGGGGGATTTTTTTGGGCTGGGATTTGGGGATTTTTGGAATTTTTTGGGGTGAGTTTTTTAGGATTTTGGGGATTTTTTGGGCTGGGATTTTGGGGGAATTTTTGGGGTGGGATTTTGGGATTTTGGATTTTTTTTGGGCTGGGATTTTGGGGGATTTGGGGAATTCTTTGGGCTGGGATTTTTAGGATTTGGGGGATTTTTTGGGCTGGGATTTTTAGGATTTGGGAGATTTTTTGGGCTGGGATTTTGGGATTTTTGGAATTTTTTGGGCTGGGATTTTGGGATTTTGAGAATTTTTTGGGTTGGGATTTTTGGGATTTGGGGATTTTTGGGGTGGGATTTTGAGGATTTTTTTGGGGTGGGATTCTTGGGATTTTTGTTCTTTTTTTGGATGGGATTTTTTGGGATTTGGGGGATTTTTTGGGCTGGGATTTTGGGATTTTTTGGGCTGGGATTTGGGGATTTTTGAGATTTTTTGGGCTGAGATTTTTTAGGATTTTGGGGATTTTTGGGCTGGGATTTTGGGGATTTTTGGGGTGGGATTAGGGGATTTTGGGGGATTTTTTAGGCTGGGATTTGGGAATTTTTTGGGCTGGGATTTGGGAATTTTTTGGGGTGGGATTTTGGGATTTTGGGGATTTTTGGGGTGGGATTTTGGGTTTTTTTTGGGCTGGGATTTTTAAAATTTGGGGATTTTTTGGGTTGGGATTTTGGGGATTTTTTGGGGTGTGGTTTTAGGATTTTTGGGGATTTTGGGGTTTTTTGGGCTGGGATTTGGGGATTTTTGTGCTGGGATTTTTGGGAATTTTTGGGTGAGATTTTTGGGATTTGGGGGATTTTTGGGCTGGGATTTTGGGGGTTTTTTGGGCTGGGATTTTTCAAATTTGGGGATTTTTTGGGCTGGGATTTTGGGGATTTTTTGGGGGTGTGGTTTTGGGATTTTGGGGATTTTTTGGGCTGATTTTGGGGATTTTGGGGGTTTATTTGGGCTGGGATTTTTTCAAATTTGGGGATTTTTTTGGGCTGGGATTTTGGGGTTTTTTTGGGGTGTGGTTTTGGGATTTTTTGGGAATTTTTTTGGGGCGTGCTCCCCGCGATTTTTGGGGGTCTCTCCCCCCGCCCTCCCCCCCCCCCAGACCGGCCAGGGCACCCCGGAAGTGACCGGATGGTTTGAGGTGACCGTGGGGACTCACCTGGTCCACTCCAAAAGGTGAGCGCCCTCCCCCATCCCCCTCCCCTCCCCCTCCCCCCCCCTCCCCCCCCAAATTTTGGGGGTCCCCCATCCCAATTTTGGGGGCGTGTCCCCCAGAACGGGCGATGGCTTCGTGGACAGCGACTCCAAACTCGCGAGGATCGCCGCCGCCATCGAGGCCCGCCTGGCCTAGGCCCTGCTAGGGGGGCCCTGTCGCGACATGTCGCGATACGGCGCGATGGGCCGGGAGATATCGCGATATACCGCGATATATCGGGAGATATCGCGATATACCACAAGATACTGGGAGATATCGCGATATACAGCGATATATCGGGAGATATCGTGATATACAGCGATAGACCGGGAGATATCGCGATATACCGCGATATATCGGGAGATATCGTGATATACCACAAGATACTGGGAGATATCACGATATAATTCGATATATCGGGAGATATCGGGATATATCGGGAGCTATCGTGATATACTTCGATTTATCGGGAGATATCGCGATATATCGGGAGATATCGCGATATACCACAAGATACTGGGAGATATCGCGATATACTTCGATTTATCAGGAGATATTGCGATATACCGCGATATTTCAGGAGATATCGCGATATACCACAAGATACTGGGAGATATCACGATATACTTCGATATATTGGGAGATATAGCAGTATATCGGGAGATATCGCGATATATCAGGAGATATCGTGATATATCGTGATATATCAGGAGATATAACAGTATATCGGGAGATACCGGGATATATCGGGAGATATCGTGATATACCACAATATACCGGGAGATATCGCGATATACTTTGATATATCAGGAGATATCGCGATATACCACAAGATACTGGGAGATATCGCGATATATTTGGAGCTATAGCGATGTATTGTGAAATATCGCGATATATCGGGAAGTATCGCGGGATATCGCGGGATATCGCGGGATATCGGGACATGTCGCGACAGTGCTGCCCCCCCCAGCCCCCCCGGCCCCTCCCCCGCGCTCCATGACGGGAATCGCCGAAACGCCGCCGGCAGCGGGCGCCGCCCCGAGCCCCCGCGCGGGGAGGGGGGCGGGGGGCTGGGGGGGCGGAGCCCGCCCTGAATCCCCCCAAAGCCCCCCAAATCACCCCCAAAATCACCCAAAATAACCCAAATCCCACCCCAAATCCCACCCAAAATAACCCAAATTCCACCCAAAATAACCCCAAAATCACCCAAAATCCCACCCAAAATAACCCAAATTCCACCCAAAATAACCCAAATTCCACCCAAAATAACCCCAAAATAACCCAAAATCCCACCCAAATTCTACTCCAAATCCTGCCCCAAATTCCCCCCCAAATCCCACCCAAAATCACCCAAAATCCCACCCAAATCCCCCCAAATCTCACGCGAATTCCACCCAAATCCCACCCAAAATCACCCAAATTCCACCCAAAGTTCTTCAAATCCCACCCCAAATCCCACCCAAATTGCACCCCAAAATCACCCAAAATCACCCAAAATCACCCAAAATCCCACCCCAAATCCTTCAAATCCCACCCAAAATCCCCCAAAACCCACCCCAAATTCTACCCAAATTCCACCCAAAAATCACCCAAAATCCCGCACCAAATCCCACCCAAAATAACCCAAAAATCCCACCCAAAATAACCCCAAATCACCCAAAATCCCACCCAAAATAACCCAAATTCCACCCAAAATAACCCCAAAATCACCCAAAAATTCTACCCAAAATCACCCAAAAATCCCTACCCCCAAATTCTACCCAAAATAGCCCAAAATAACCCAAAATCCCACCCAAAATAATCCAAAAATCCCACCCAAAATCCCTTAATTCTACCCCAAATCCTGCCCCAAATTCCACCCTAAATTCTACCCCAAATCCCACCCTGAATCCCCCCAAATCCCCCCAAATTCTACCCAAATTCCACCCAAATTCCACCCAAATTCTACCCAAATCAGATGCAATTCCACCCTAAACTCCCCCCAAAAATCAATCTGAATCCCCTCAAATCTTCCCCCAAAAAGCACCCAAATCTCACCCTAAAATAACCCAAAATCCCACCCAAAATCTCCCCCAAAAATCACCCAAAAATCCCACCCCAAATTCTACCCAAATTCCACCCAAATCCCCCCAAAATCACCCAAAATCCTGCCCCCAAATCCCTTTAATTCTACCCCAAATACTGCCCCAAATCCCACCCAAACTTCCCCCAAATCCTTCAAATCCCACCCAAAATTCTTCAAATCCCACCCAAAAATAACCCCAGATCCCTACCTCCCAAATTCCACCCCCAAATTCCACCCCCAAATTCCACCCCAAATTCTACCCCAAATCCCACCCAAAATCCTTTAATTCCACCCCAAAATCCCACCCAAAAATTCTTCAAATCCCACCCAAAATTACCCCAAATCCTTCCCCAAATCCCACCAAAATCTTCCCAAATCCCATCCAAAATCCCTTCATTCCACCCCAAAATCCCTCCCAAAATCCCTCAAATCCCACCCAAAATTCTTCAAATCCCACCCAAAAATCCTTCAAATCCCCCCAAAATCCCTCAAATTTCACCCAAAATCCTTCAAATCCCACCCAAAATCCCTCAAATCCCACCCCAAAAATCCTTCAAATCCCCCCAAAATCCATTAAACTTCACCCAAAATCCCTCAATCCCCCCAAAAATCCCTCAAATTTCACCCAAATCCCTCAAATTTCACCCAAAATCCCTCAAATCCCCCCAAATTTTCCATTTTCCCCAAATTTTCCTTTCTCCCAAATTCTTCCTCTCCCTCCAGATTCTCTTTTTATTTTCCTCCTTCCCCGACGCCTTCTCGGCCAAATTCGGCTTTTTTTGGGAATTTTGGTTTTTTTGGGATTCTCCTCCGAGCGCTCCCAGGCAGGAGGAAAAAATGGGGGAAAAAAATTTAAAACCAGTGAAAGCACCGAAATTATTTTAGTTTATTTTTAAATTTTTTTTTATTATTGTTATTTCTTATTTTATCATCCCAGTGTCCTCTCGTGACTCGGTGGCTTTTGGAAATAAAACATTGGAAATAAAATATTGGAAATAAAACATTTTGGGAAATAAAACATTGCAAATGAAACATTTTGGGAAATAAAACAATTTGGGAAATAAAATATTTTGAGAAATAAAACTTTGGAAATAAAACTTGGGAAATAAAAGATTTTGGGAAATAAAAGATTTTGGGAAATAAAACCTTGGAAATAAAATATTTTGGGAAATAAAACTTCGGAAATCCGAGGAAGATTTTGGTGGGTTTTGGGTGTTTTTGGGGATTTTGGGGTGATTTTTGGGTGGTTTTGGGTGATTTTTAGGTGATTTTTGGGTGGTTTTGGGTGTTTTTGGGTGTTTTTGGGGGTTTTGGGGTGTTTTTGGAGGTTTTGGGATCGGGAAAAGGAAGTTCCAGGCTCTGGGAAATTCCATTTTCTTGTTGGATCCCGAAAAGCAGCGCAGCGGAATCGGGGAATTCTGGAATTCCTCATTTTGGGAATAAAATAATTTAATTTTTTTTTTAATCGAGCTGGTTTGGGGTTTTTGGGTTTTTTTGTTTTGGGGCTCCTCCAAGCTCCGTCCTCTGATTTAACCCTGAGAAAAGTGAAATGATGGAATTATGGAAGTGCCAGTTTGGGGAATAAAAGAGGAAAATGGGAAATTAATTAATTTTTTTTATTTTTTTGGGATTTACTGAATTTCCATGTGGGAAAACAGAACCGAGGGAGCGGCGACGCTTCACTCCGAGCTCTCCCAAACTCCGTCCTCTGGCCGAAACCCCCCCAAAAAAATCCCAAAAATGAGAAATTTGGGATTTATGGAATGAGGAAGGGGAAAAAACAAAAAAAATTTAGAAAATAAACAAAATAAACAAAAAAAAACCCTCGGAGCGCCTCAGGCCCCGCGCTCCCCTCAGGCCGCCCAAGATGGCGGCGCTGCCTCACCTCAGGCGACCCCCCCCGTTCCCGCCCAGCGGCGCGCGGGGCACGACGGGAAGCGCCCTCAGCCGGGACCCGCCATTTTCTGCCGGGAAAGGCGGGAAGGGGGAGATCGAAGCCGCCGCAGCTGCAGCGCGGGACCCGCACGGCTCCAGCGCCGCCGCCAGCGCCGCTCGCAGGTACCGGGGGCGCGGCGGCGGCCGGGGGTCGGTACCGGGCAGGGCTGGGGGAGGGAAGTACCGGGAGAGCTCCGGTGTGCGGGGAGGGGGTGGGGGGGGGCGGCCCGGGGTCGCCTGAGGAGACGCTTCCCTTTAGTCCCGCCTTCCGTGTGGTGCCGCGCGCTGATTGGCCGGCAAGGCGGGCGCTGATTGGCTGCGGGGCACGTCAATCAAAGGGAGGGCGAGGAAACGCCGCAGCCTCGGCCAATCAGCGAGAGGCTTCGCGGAGGCTTCTGGGTGTTGTAGTTCGGGGCTGCGCATGCGCCTCGCTCAGCCAATCAGGCGCGGGGGAGCGGTCGCGTGACGCGGCGCGAGGGCGCTCATGGGAGTTGTAGTCGCGTAGGCCGCGCGGGGATTTCTCCCGGTTTTTCCCGTTTTTTTGCCGCGGTTTCCTCCCGGTTTCTCCCGGCTCGTGCAGGCTGTGACGGCCCGGGATGGCGCGCACCAAGCAGACGGCTCGGAAATCCACCGGCGGCAAAGCGCCGCGCAAGCAGCTCGCCACCAAGGCGGCGCGGAAGAGCGCGCCCTCCACCGGCGGCGTCAAGAAACCGCATCGCTACCGGTAACGGGGATACTGGGGATACTGGGGATACTGGGGATACTGGGGACAGGTGAGGGGCACACCTGGGTGCTGACAGTGACGCCCCGAACCACACCTGTGCTTCCATTGGTGTCACCTGTGGGTGTCACACCTGTCTCACCTGTGCCTCACCTGTCTCACCTGTGTTCCACCTGTGCCTCACTTGTATCTCACCTGTGTCTCACCTGTCTCACCTGTATTTCACCTGGCCCACCAGTCTCTCAGCTGTCCCACCTGTATCTCACCTGTGTCACCTGTATCTCACCTGTCCCAACTGTATCTCACCTGTTCCAGCTGTGTCTCACCTGTACCTCACCAGTCTCACCTGTGTCTCACCTGTATCTCACCTGTCTCACCAGTCTCCAGCTGTCTCACCTGTATCTCACCTGTTCCACCTGTCTCACCTGTTTCAGCTGTGTCACCTCAAGTGCCTCACCTAGGTCTCACTCTGTCCAACCAGTCTCACTGGTCAGACCAGTTCTCACCAGTCTCACCAGTCTCACCTGTATCTCACCTGTATCTCACCTGTCACACCTGTATCTCACCAGTCTCACCTGTCCCACCAGTCCCTCACCTGTCTCACCTGTATCTCACCTGTGTCTCACCTGTCCCACCAGTCCCTCACCTGTCTCACCTGTATCTCACATGTCCCTCACCTGTATCTCACCAGTCTCACCAGTCTCTCCCCAGTCTCTCCCCAGTCTCTCACCTGTCCCACCAGTCTTTCACCTGTCTCTCACCTGTCCCACCTGTATCTCACCTGTCCCACCAGTCTTTCACCTGTCTCTCACCTGTCCCACCTGTATCTCACCTGTCCCACCAGTCTCTCACCTGTGTCTCACCTGTCCCACCAGTCTCTCCCCGTCTCTCACCTGTCTCACCTGTGTCCCACCAGTCTCTCACCTGTCTCACCTGTATCTCACCTGTATCTCACCTGTCTCACCTGTCCCACCAGTCCCTCACCTGTCTCACCTGTATCTCACCTGTCCCACCAGTCTCTCACCTGTATCTCACCTGTCTCACCTGTATCTCACATGTCCCTCACCTGTATCTCACCAGTCTCACCAGTCTCTCCCCAGTCTCTCACCTGTCCCACCAGTCTTTCACCTGTCTCTCACCTGTCCCACCTGTATCTCACCTGTCCCACCAGTCTCTCACCTGTGTCTCACCTGTCCCACCAGTCTCTCCCTCGTCTCTCACCTGTCTCACCTGTGTCCCACCAGTCTCTCACCCTGTCTCACCTGTGTCTCACCTGTGTCTCACCTGTATGTCACCTGTATCTCACCTGTGTCTCACCTGTATCTCACCTGTCTCACCTGTGTCTCACCTGTGTCTCACCTGTCTCACCTGTGTCCCACCAGTCTCTCACCTGTCTCACCTGTGTTCTCACCTGTGTCTCACCTGTATCTCACCTGTCTCACCTGTGTCCCACCAGTCTCTCACCTGTCTCACCTGTGTCTCACCTGTGTCTCACCTGTATCTCACCTGTGTCTCACCTGTGTCTCACCTGTATGTCACCTGTGTCTCACCCTGTATCTCACCTGTATCTCACCTGTATCTCACCTGTATCTCACCTGTATCTCACCTGTATCTCACCTGTGTCTCACCTGTATCTCACCTGTGTCTCACCTGTATCTCACCTGTATCTCACCTGTGTCTCACCTGTATCTCACCTGTGTCTCACCTGTCTCACCTGTCTCACCTGTGTCTCACCTGTGTCTCACCTGTCTCACCTGTCTCACCTGTGTCTCACCTGTGTCTCACCTGTCCCACCTGTATCTCACCTGTCCCCCCAGTCTCTCACCAGTCTCACCAGTCTCTCACCTGTATCTCACCTGTATCTCACCTGTCCCACAGTCTCTCCCCAGTCTCTCCCCAGTCTCTCCCCAGTCTCTCACCTGTCTCACCTGTCCCACCTGTGTCCCTGGCAGCCCCGGCACGGTGGCGCTGCGCGAGATTCGCCGTTACCAGAAATCCACGGAGCTGCTGATCCGGAAGTTGCCGTTCCAGCGGCTGGTGCGGGAGATCGCGCAGGACTTCAAAACCGACCTGCGCTTCCAGAGCGCCGCCATCGGCGCCCTGCAGGTGAGATTCACCTGGGTACACACCTGGGCACACACCTGGGTACAGCTGGGTATACCTGAGACACACCTGGGGCACACCTGGGGACACACCTGGGCACACCTGGGTACACACCTGGGTACAGCTGGGATACACCTGGGTACTGACAGTGACACCCCAAACCCCACCTGCACTTCCAGAGCGCCGCCATCGGTGTCACCTGTGTCACTACGAGTGTCACACCTGTCCCACATCTCTCTCACCTGTATCTCACCTGTGTCTCACCTGTATCTCACCTGTGTCTCACCTGTATCTCACCTGTATCTCACCTGTATCTCACCTGTGTCTCACCTGTCTCACCTGTGTCTCACCTGTGTCTCACCTGTCTCACCTGTATCTCACCTGTGTCTCACCTGTATCTCACACCTGTATCTCACCTGTCTCACCTGTCTCACCTGTGTCTCACCCTGTGTCTCACTTGTATCTCACCTGTGTCTCACCTGTGTCTCACCTGTGTCTCACCTGTATCTCACCTGTGTCTCACCTTTATCTCACCTGTGTCTCACCTGTGTCTCACCTGTATCTCACCTGTGTCTCACCTGTCTCACCTGTGTCTCACCTGTATCTCACCTGTGTCTCACCTGTCTCACCTGTGCAGGAGGCGTCGGAGGCGTACCTGGTGGGGCTGTTTGAGGACACACATGGGGTGGATACAGCACAGGTGACCCCATGGGTGTCTCACCTGTGTCTCACCTGTGTCTCACCTGTCTCACCTGTGCAGGAGGCCAGCCAGGCGCATTCTGGTGGGGCTGTTTGAGGACACAGGGTGGTGGATACATGGACAGGTGACCCTGTGGGTGTCACACCTGTCTCTCACCTGTCTCTCACCTGTGTCTCACCTGTGTCTCACCTGTCTCACCTGTGCAGGAGGCGTCGGAGGCGTACCTGGTGGGGCTGTTTGAGGACACCAACCTCTGCGCCTATCCACGCCCAAGCTGCCACCATCATGCCCAAGGACATCCAGCTGGCGCTGGGCAAGATCCGCTGGGGAGCGCTTCTGAGCCCTCGAAGGCTACCGAGAGCACTTCCCGAAAAATTCCCGAAAAAAGTTCCAGAAAATTCCGGCGAAAAATTCCCCAAAATTCCGGAAAAAAATTCCAGAAAGTTCCGGCGAAAAAATTCCCAAAAAATTCCCGAAAATTCCGGCAAAAAGAATCCCAAAAAATTCCGGAAAAAAATTCCAGAAAGTTCCGGCAAAAAAATTCCCGAAAATTCCGGCAAAATTTCCCAAAAAATCCGGAAAAAAATTCCAGAAAATTCTGGCCAAAACTCCAGAAAAAAATTTCCAGAAAATTCGCCAAAAAATTCCCAAAAAAATTCCCAAAAATTTCCCTCAAAAATTCCCCGAAAATCTCCTCGGCAAAAAATTCCAAAAATTCGAAAAATTCCTAAAAATTCAGGCAAAAAAATTCCCAAACATTCCGGAAAAAAAATTTCAGAAAATTCCGGCAAAAAAATTCCCAAAATTTCAAAAAAAAAATCCCAAAAATTCCGGGAAAAAATTCCAGAAAATTCTGGGGAAAAAAAATTCCAGAAAATTCTGGGAAAAAAATTCCAGAAAATTCTGGCAAGAAATTCCCAAAAAATTCCGGAAAAAAATTCCCAAAATTTCCGGGAAAAAATTCCAGAAAAATTCCAGCAAAAAATTCCCGAAAATTCCAGAAAAAAAATCCCAGGAAGAAAGTTCCAGAAAATTCCGGGGGGGAAATCCAGAAAAACCTGGAAAGAAAATTCCCAAAAATTCCGGGAAGAAATTCCAGAAAATTCCGGAAAAAAAGTTCCCAAAAATTCGCAAAAAAATTCTCAAAAAATCTGGGAAAGAAATCCAGAAAAATTCGGAGGAAAAATTCCGGGGAAAAAAATCCAGAAAAAAAATTCTAAAAAATTAACCCAAAAAAATTCCCAAAAATTCCAGGAAAAAAATCCCAAAAAATTCCGAATATTCCTGGCAAAAAATGCCCAAAAATTCCAGCAAGAAAATTTCCAAAAATTCCAGAAAATTCCCGGAAATTCCCAAAAATTCTCAAAAAAAAGTTCGCAAAAATTCTGGAAAATTCCCAAAATTCCAGAAAATTCCCAAAATTTCCAAAATTCCAGAAAATTCCCAAAAATTCCTGCAACAAATTCCCCCAAAAATTTCTGGGAAAATTCCCCAAAAATTCCAGAAAATTCCCAAAATTTCCAAAAATTCCCAAAAATTCTGGAAAATCTTTTTGTATCGCCAAGCCCTCGGCTTTTCTACTGCTGGTTTTTTTTTGGGGTGAAAACGGGGATTTTGGGCAGAGGGGGAGGGGCTGCTGCGATCCCAAATCAATAAAGGAAATTAAAAAAAATCCCAAAATTCCCAAAAATTCGGAGATTTTTGGGGGTTGTTTTCCCGATTTTTGGGGGTTTTTGTTTATTTTTTATTTTTTGGGTGGTTTGGGATGTCCAAATCGGGAATTTGGGGGAATTTCTGGAGGTTTTGGTGATTCCTGGATGCGAATTCCACCCAAAATTTTTTTGGGGATTCCTTAAATTCCTGCCCTTTTATCCCAAAAAATTCCCAAATTTTGGAGTTTTTTGGGCAGTTTTCCCTTTTTTTTGGTTCTTTTTGGGGTTTTTGGGTGGATTTGGAATTTCCAAATCGGGAATTTTGGGTATTTTTTGGAGTTTTGGGAATTCTTTGGAATTTTGGGAATTCTTTGAATTTTGGGAATTCCCATTTTTCTACACGAGGTTTTGGGGTGAAAACGGGATTTTGGGCAGAGGGGGAGGGGCTGCTGCGATCCCAAATCAATAAAGGAAATTTAAAAAAAAAAAAATCCCCAAATTTCCTCCCAAAATTTTTTGGACTTTCCTCAAATTCCCTGCCATTTTATCCCAAAAATTCCCAAAATTTTGGAGTTTTTGGGTTGATTTTCCCAAATTTATTTTTTTTTCTGTTCAAATCGAATTTGGGGAATTTTTGGGGGTTTTGGGAATTCCTGATTGTTTTTTTTTTTTTTGGGAATTCCACCCAAAATTTTTTTGGGGGGATTCTCGATTCCTCCCCCCCTTATCCCAAAAATTTTGGGATTTGGGTTCAATTAATTAATGGGGGCTAATTAATTAATGGGGGTTAATTGGGTATGCGGCCCTTCCTAAAATAAAATAAAATAAAAAACAAAAATTCCCAAATTTCTTTGGAATTTCACCTAAAATTTTTTTTGGGATTCCTCAGATTTTTTATTTCATCCCAAAATTTCGATTTGGGTTAATTAATTAATTAATTGGAGTTAATTAATTAATGGGAGTTTATTAATTAATGGATGTTAATTGGGTGTATGGGTTTCTCCTTCCTAAAATAAAATTTTTTTAAAAAAATTCCCAATTTTTCTCGGAATTTCACCCAAAATTTTTTGGGGATTCCTCAAATTTTTATTTTATTTCAACATTTCGTGATTTGGGTTAATTAATTAATTAATGGGGGTTAATTGGGGTGGGCGTGGCTTCTCCTTCCTAAAATAAAAGAAAATTTAAAAAATTCCCAAATTTTCTCCGAATTTCACCCAAGTTCGGGGATTCCCAAAATTTTTGGGGTGGGGAGGGGCCCCGTGGTGGGAGGGGCGATCCCGGGCTCTGCTCTCGGGATAAAATATCCCGAAAAATCGGGATTAGGGGAGGGGCGGGCGCGCGAGGTCGGGGGGAGGGCGGAGGGGGAGGGGTCAAAATATTGAAATTTAAAAAAAAAAATAAATCGGAAAATTTGATTTCTGTGGAATTATTCCCTTTTGATATTAGAAGAAAATTTCACTAAATTTTTTTATTTTAAATATTCGGAATTTTTTCTCATCCCGAAGGAATTTAATTAATTTTTAATTTTTGGATTAATTTTATTAAAAAACGAGACTTTGGGATTTGTGGAAATTTGATTTTTGTGGAATTGTTCCATTTTTGATATTAAAAAAGATTTTAAAATAGAATTTTTATTAGATATTCGAATCTCATTCTAAAAGGATTTTAATAATTTTAATTTTGATATCATTTTATATTAAATAATCGGAATTTGGGATTTGTGGAAATTTCATTTCTGTGAATTATCCAATTTTTTTATTTAAAAAGAATTTTAATTAGAATTTTTATTAAAAATCCGAAATTTTTTTTCTTTCTCATCCTGAAAGGATTTAATAATTTTAAATTTTGATATCATTTTATATTAAAAAAATCGGGATTTGGGATTTGTGAAAATTTGATTTCCTCGTGGAATTGCCTCTTTTATATTATTTTTAATCCGAAGTTTTTATTAAATCTCCGAATCTCATTCTAAAAAGGATTTAATAATTTTAATTTTGATATCATTTTATATTAAAATAACCCAGGATTTGGGATTTGTGGAAATTTGATTTTTGTGAATTATCTCATTTTGATATTAAAAAAGATTTTAAAATAGAATTTTTATTAAATAATTCGAATTTTTTTTTTTCATTCTAAAAGGATTTCATAATTTTAGCCTTTGATACCATTTTTATATTAAAATAATCGAGATTTGGGATTTGTGCAAATTTGATTTTATTGGGAATTATCCATTTTTATAATATAAAAATGTAAATTAAATTTTTTATTTAAAATATTCGAATTTTTTCTCATCCCAAAGGAATTTAATAATTTTTAATTTTGATTAATTTTATATTAAATAATCGAGATTTGGGATTTGTGCAAATTTGATTTCCGTGGAATTGTCCCATTTTCAATAAAACTTTATATTAAACAAAAGAATTTTTGAATTAAAAATCCGATTTTTTTCTCAGTGCCGAGAATTTTAATAATTTAATAATTTCTGATTTTTCTGGAGAGGATTTTAATAACAAATTCCGATTTTTATAGAACAATAATCGAATTAAAAAATCAAATTATTGAGATTTCAAAATCAAATTATTGAGATTTGAATATAAATAATCCATTTTAATTAGAATTATTAAAATTTGGACACAAATAATTGATTTTTAAAATCAAATTACTGAGATTTTAATATAAATCGTCAAATTTCTAATTAAAATTATTAAAGTTTTGGCTAAATAATTATATTTTTAAATCAATTATTGAGATTTGAATATAAATAATCAATTTTTAATTAGAATTATTAAGATTTTGGCGCAAATAATTCGATTTATAAATCAATTATTGAGATTTTAATTTAAATAATTAAATTTTAGTTAGAGTTATTAAAATTTGGACACAAATAATTCGATTTTTAAATCAATTATTGTGATTTTAATATAAATAATCGATTTTTAATTAGAATTATTGAGATTTTAACACAAATAATTCGATTTTTAAATAAATTATTGAGATTTTGATACAAATAATCCATTTTTAATTAAAATTATTAAAATTTTGACGGAAATGATTCGATTTATAAATTAATTATTGAGATTTTAATATAAATAATTAAACTTTAATTAGAATTATTAAGATTTTGACACAAATAATTCGATTTTTAATTCGATTATTGACATTTTGATACCGATAAATTTTAATTTTTGGAAATTTTTTAACCCCAAATAATCAAATTTTAAATTTAATTTTTTTCCTCCCGCCCCTCCCCCACCCCCAAATAATTCCATTTCTTTTCTTTTATTTCACCCAAAAAATTAAAAACAAAAAAATTCCCAAATTTCCGTTCCCAAACTAATTTTTGTTTTCCTTCGGGGGTCTGCCCTCCTCTCTGCCCCTCCCCACTCCTGCCCCTCCCCCGGATTTGGGTTAATCCTCCAAATCCGCGTCTGGAACGCGCCGGAACCGCTCGCGCCCTCCCCCACCCCGAATTTCCCCTTGAATTTTTGGGGTTTTTGGGGAGAAATTTCCGAATTTGGCAACCCCAAAAAGTTTTTTGCAGTTTTTGCTTTTTTGTTTTATTTTTTTCCAGTTAAAATTCCAGCGCCCCTCCCCAAAAATTTTTGATTTCCTCCTCCGCTCTCAAATTTTTTTCCCTTTTTCGAATTTTTCCCCAAAAAATTTGGGTGGGGGAGGGCAGGACTTGGGGAATTTTTTTTTTTTTCTTTTTAATTTCTTTTAAATTTTTTTAACAATCTCCACAAATTTTTAATTTATTTTTGGGGGATTGTTGCTGGGATCATTTCGCACCTCCATTTTGGGGGTGAATTTGGGTGGGGGAGGCAGGAATTTCGATTTTACTTTTTTTTCACAATTGCAGCATTACTCTTTTTAAATTTTTAAAAAAATTGTATCTGTACTCGAATAAAAATTTCTAGTGAATTTGGATGGGGGAGGGCAGGAGTTTCGGATTTTTTTTAATTTTTAAACAACTCCAGCATGAATTTTTTATTTTTATTTTTAATTTTTGTAATTGTTCCTGAAATTTCCCTGCACCAAAAATTTGGAGTGTGTCGTGTGGTGGGGGGAGAGGCAGAAATTTAGGAATTTTTAATTTTTTAAAAATTGGATTTTTTACACTCCAGCATCATCTAATTGTTCCTAAAATTCCTCCTTCCACCCATTCCCTGAATTTTTAAAATCTTTTTTAAAATTTTTTTTTTTATTTTTAAATAAAATTGTTCCTTGAAATTCCCTCCCAAAAATTTTGGGGGAGAAATTTGGATATGGGGGAGGGGCAGAAATGTCGAATTTTTAAATTTTTTTAATTAATTTTTTGCCAATTCCAGCATCAATTTTTAAAATTTTTTTAATTTTTAATTGTTCCTGAATTTCACCCCCAAATTTCCGGGACTCCTCAATTTGTGTCCCTCCTCCGGGAGTGTCACCTCTCCTTGTCCCTCCTCCCGCACCCAAAACCAAAACCCAAAAATAAAATATAAATAAAATAAAATAAAATAAAATAAAATATAAAATAAAAGTATAAAATAAAATAAAAATAATAAAATAGAATAGAATAGAATAGAATGAAATAATAAAATAAAATAAAATAAAATTTTAAAAAATTAAAATAAAATAAAATAAAATAAAGATAAAATATAAAATAAAATAAAATAAAATGAAAACAGATAAACATAAAATAATAATATAAAAATAAAAATAAACACGAAAACAAAAACAAAAATAATAATATAAAATAAAAATACAATATAAATAAAAATAAAAATAAAAATAAATATAAATAAAATAAAATAAAATAAAATAAAATAAAAATAATTAAAAATAAAACAAAATAAAAATAATAAAACAAACACAAAATAATAAAATAAAATATAAAAATAAAATAAAAATAAAATAAAATATAAAAATAAAATAAAATACACAACATAAAATAAAATAAAAATAAAAATAAAATAAAAAATAAATAAAAATAAAAATAAAATAAAATAAAATATAAATAAAATAAAATAAAATAAAATAAAATAAAAATAAAATAAAATAAAATAAAATCCCACGCAGAGCAGCTGGCATGCCACCTGTGGGCGTGTCAAATGTCAAATGTCAAATGTCCCCAAAATGTCACAAGTGTCAAATGTGTCCCCAAATGTCCCAAATGTCCCCAAATGTCCCCAGTGTCCCCCCACTGTCCCTGTTGTCGCCTGGTGTCCCCCCAATGTCCCCCCAGTGTCCCCCCATTGTCCCCATTGTCTCCCAGTGTCCCCAAATGTCCTCAAATGTCCCCTTAAATGTCCCCAAATGTGTGCCCCAGTGTCCCTCCCCAATGTCCCCAGTGTCAGTGTCTCCAGGGGTAACGATGACCTCGATGCTCGATGTCAGTGTCCCCCAATCGTTCCCACTGTCCCCAAATGTCCCCAATGTCCCTTCTAATGCCTCAGTGTCATGTCAGTGTCTCAGTGTCGATGTCAGTGTCAATGTTCCCTAATGCAGGTGTCAGTGTCAATGTTCCTTAATCAGTGTCCTCTGCTGCTGTCCCTGCTGTTCCCCTGCTGCGCGCGCGCTGCCACCAGCGCCGCTGGGGATTAGCCGCCACGTCACCGATGTCACCGATGTCACTCGACCGTCCCCCCGTCCCCGGATTAGTGACATCACCGGGCGCTACTTCTGCGCTCGGCGCGCGCGCGCTCGGCAGCGCCGTTGACGGCCACCGCGACCAACTTTATCTCGTCCCTGTCCTCACCGCGATCAAATCGTCCCAACTCCTGTCCATCTGTCGCGGATTAACCTATCCTCTCATGTCCCTGTCCTCAGCCGTGATTGTCTGTCCCTCGTCCCATCCCTGTCCCTGTCCCTGTCGCGATTGGCCTGGATCCCAAACATCTCCCTGTCGTCCCTGTCCCTGTGCCGCGATTGTCCCAGTCCCATCTGTCCCCGTCCCGATCCCTCGTCCCGTTCGCGATTGTCCCTGTCCCATCCCTCGTCGCGATCAAAGCTCTATCTCTGCAACTCCTGTCTCAAAGCTCAGACTGCTGTCTCGTCCCTGTCCCTGCTCGCGATTGTCATCAGCTGTCTTGAAACCCATCCCTGTCCCACACGACGCCTTCCTGTCCCTGTCCCTGTCCCCGCTCACTGTCACCGGCACCGCACCGCGCCACCCGCAGGTACGGGCCGGGATCGGGGACAGACAGACACCGGGATTTCAGAGAAACGGGACAGAGGGACAGGGACAGAGAGGACAGGGACAGAGGGACAGGGACGGAGCGACAGAGGGACAGGGGACAGAGCACCACGGGACAGACGGGACAGAGGGACAGAGGGACAGGAGGGACAGGGAGGAGGGACAGGGACAGAGGGACAGAGGGACAGAGGGACAGAGGGACAGAGGGACAGGGGACAGAGGGACAGAGGGACAGAGGGACAGAGGGACAGAGGGACAGAGGGACATCGCTGTCAGGGACAGGGGACCGGAGGGACAGGGGGACAGAGGGGACGGGGGACGCACGGACAGACGGAGGGGACAGAGTCACCAGAGCTCTGGGGAGCACAGGGACAGGGACAGGGGACAGACGGACAGGGACAGGGGACACCATGGACAGGGGACACGGGACCGGGAGGGACAGGGGCAGGGCAGGACACTGGATTGGGTGGACAGAGGGACAGGGACAGAAGGACAGAGGGACAGAGGGACAGGGGACATCGCTCTGAGGGGATACCGGGACCGGGAGGGACAGGGGGGACACTGGATTGGGGGGAGAGGGACAGGGATTGTGAGGGACAGAGGGGCCAGAGAGGGACAGGACAGGGACAGGGGACAGGGACAGGGGGACTGGAGGACAGGGGGACAGGGACAGGGACACCATGGACAGATCGGACAGGGGACAGAGCCACCAGAGCTCTGGGGAGCACAGGGACAGGGACAGGGACAGAGGGACAGGGACAGACAGGGACAGACGGACAGGGGACAGGGGAGGACAAAGGGGACACTGGAGACTGGGGAGAGGGGACAGGGGGACAGAGGGATGACGATGAGGGACAGGGACACCACGGAGAGATCTGGACAGGGGACATCGGGACCGGAGGGACAGGAGTGACAGAGGAGGACACGGGGACACTGGGATTGGGGGAGAGGGGACAGAGGGACAGGAGGGACAGAGGGACAGAAGGACACCACGGACAGACGGACAGGGACAGGGGACAGGGGGGACACCGGGATTAGAGAGGGGACAGACAGGGGACAGTGGGACAGCAGAGCCTCTGACATCACAGGAGCTGGGACGGCGGCATGCCCAGGGACAGACAGAGGGACAGAGGGACAGGGACAGAGGGACACCAGGACAGGGACAGGGACAGAGGGACATCGTTGAGAAGGGCGTGGACATGGGACAGACGGACAGGGACGGATGAGGGACAGGGACAGCAGAGCTCTGGGGGACACGGGGACAGCGACAGCAACGGACACAGACAGGGGACATCGCTGAGAGAGACCTGGGGACCGGGAGGGACAGACACTGGGATTGGGAGGACAGGCACAGACAGAGGGGACACGAGGGACAGAGGGGACACGACAGACGGACAGAGACAGGGCGGGACACGAGGGACACGGGACAGCCACGACAGGGGACATCGCTGTCGGGACGGCACACGTGGGAGGGGACGTGAGACAGCACAGCTGTGCCCAGGTGTGCCCAGGTGTGCAGGTGTGCCCAGGTGTGTCCCAGGTGTGCCCAGGTGTGCCCCAGGTGTGTCCCAGGTGTGTCCCAGGTGTGCCCAGGACTCCCCAGGTGTGTCCCAGGTGTGTCCCAGGTGTGTCCCAGGTGTGCCCAGGTGTGTCCCAGGTGTGTCCCAGGTGTGTCCCAGGTGTCTGTCCAGGTGTATCTCAGGTGTGCCCAGGTGTGTCCCAGGTGTGCCCAGGTGTGCCCAGGTGTGCCCAGGTGTGTCCCAGGTGTGCCCAGGTGTGCCCAGGTGTCAGGTGCCTCCCAGGTGTGCCAGGTGTGTCCACAGGTGTCCCAGGTGTCCCAGGTGTGCCCAGGTGTCCAGGTGTCCCAGGTGTGCCCAGGTGTGTCCCAGGTGTGCCCAGGTGTGTCCCAGGTGTGTCCCAGTGTGTCCAGGTGTGTCCCAGGTGTCAGGTGTGCCCAGGTGTGTCCAGGTGTGTCCCAGGTGTGTCCCAGGTGTCCCAGGTGTGCCCAGGTGTGCCCAGGTGTCCCAGGTGCGCCCAGGTGTGCCCAGGTGTGTCCCAGGTGTGTCCTGTGTGTCAGGTGTGCCCAGGTGTGCCCAGGTGTCAGGTGCGCCCAGGTGTGCCTCAGGTGTGTCCAGGTGTGCTCCAGGTGTCCCAGGTGTGCCCAGGTGTGCCCCAGGTGTGTCCCAGGTGTCAGGTGTGCCCAGGTGCAGTCCCAGGTGTGTCCCAGGTGTGCCCAGGTGTGCCCAGGTGTGTCCCAGGTGCTGCCCAGGTGTATCTCAGGTGCACCCAGGTGTGCCCAGGTGTGTCCCACGTCCCAGGTGCGTCAGCTGTCCCCAGGTGCATCTCAGGTGTGCCCTGTACAGGTGTCCCCAGGTGTGTCCCAGGTGTCCCCAGGTGTGCCCAGGTGCGCGGGTGCGGCGGTGTGTCCCAGGTGTCCCCAGGTGTGTCCCAGCGTGTCCCGGTGTACAGGTGTCCCCAGCTGCACAGTGTCGTGGCTTCAAAAGCGTGTACTCAGCTGTCCCCAGGTGTGTCCTGTAACCCCTCAAGCAGCGCGCCATGATGTCGCACTCGCAGCAGCCGCGACTTCGGCGTCAACGGCTGGGC
>JAPFBE010000469.1:0-48423 GCA_034336665.1 Luscinia megarhynchos | reverse complement strand
TTTTTTTTCCTTTATCTTTGTTTTGCGCGTTTGTTTGTACGTGATAAATAAATACGGAGAGGAAACTTTAATTGAGGCTGAAGTGTTGCTGAGGGGCGGGGCTATGCTAATAGGAAGGTCACAAAAGCGTAAATGGCTTTTTTGATTTATGTTAATGAGGGGCGTGGTTTGCTCGGCAGGCGTCACCGGAAATGGGGCAGTCCCTGCTGTTGTACGTCATCACGCGCCAGGTGACGTCAGGCACGTCAGAGCGCGCCGCCAGCCCGCCGCCCTCATCGCCCGCCTCTGCTGCGCTCGGCAGCTCCCAGCCAGCCCGCCCGCGCAGGCTGAAATCAGGGCCCACCAGAGCCCCGTGGGGCCGGCGGTGAAGCGCGGGGCGCAACGCAGGGGCGCGAAGGGTGACCTTGGCCGGGGCGGAGGGCGGCGCGGCGGCGCTCTGCCCGCAGGGAAACCGCCGTGGGCCTGGTCGCCATCTTCGCGTCCTTCCTCGCCCCGCCGCTTGGGTGCTCGGAACATGCAGGAGTACAGAAACGGGAGGAGTGAGGCGGGGCCCGCGCAGGGGCAGCCGCTCCGCCCCCTCAGCACCAGGACCCCTCAGCACCGGGACCAGCGCCGGGACCAGCACCGGGACCAGCACCGGGACCAGCGGCGCCGCCCGCTCCCCGCGCCCATGGGACCCTCCCCGATCTCCCCAACCCAATAAAGTTTCTTGGTTCCGCCTCTGCCGTTCTCTGTCGGGTCCCGCCGTACCGGAACCGGGCTGTGACGCCACCGGGGAAAGGGCTGTATAACGGGGCGCCGCTAAGAGACGATAGTTGCTAGGGGCGGAAGGTGATGCTAGGGGCGGAAGTGCTGCTAGGGGCCGGGCTCTGTCGGGGGCGGGGTCCGCCGTTGCCAGCGGGGCTCCCTGGGGCGGGGGTCGCTACCGGGGGTCCGGAGCCGCAATTCCAGTCCCGTTGGGGCGGGGTCTCATTGCCAAACCGTTTTCAGGACGGGGCCTCTCGATTTCCCGCGTTACCCAGCAGCGTGGGCTGTTGCTATGGGCGTGTCCTGTTGCTATGGGTGCGGCCTGTTTATATGGGCGTGTCCCTGTTGCTATGTTGCCTCGTTAGGGGCGTGGTCCTTGCCGTTTCTTCCCGGAAGTACCGGTGGTTCCGTTCCGGTCACAGTAGCACTTCCGGCCGGAAGGGACGTGGCAGTGACGTCCCAGCGCGGCCGGAGATTCCCGGTGGCGGCGCCGGCCAGGTGAGGGGCGGGGCCGCGATCCCAGGACCCGCCTCAGGCGGCCGGGAGCTCAGGAGTCCCGGCGTGGGGGGACTCGCGGGGTCCCAGGCTGTGTGAGGCTCAGGCTCGGAGGATCCCCGCGGGAGTCCCAGGGCTCCCGGGGTTCTGGTGTCCCAGTGTGTAGGGATCGCGGGCGCAGGGTCCAGAAGGCTCCAGCGGAGGTCCCAGGGCTCTCTGGATGGAGTCCCAGTGTGTGTGCCGAGCTCAGGGGAGTCCCAGTGGACTCGGGGATCGCAGGATCCCGGTGTGAGGGATCGGGGGTTCCCGGTGAGGAGAGCTCGGGGATCTCTGATCCCGGTGTACGGGCTCAGGGTCCTGGTGTGAGGCTCGGGGATCGCGGGGGTCCCGGTGTGAGAGGCTCCAGGGTTCAGGTGGTTCCCAGTGTGAGGGGCTCAGGGGTCTCGGGGGTGAGTTCGAACTTCGGTGATATGAGACTCGGGGATCGCAGGATCCCGGTTTGCAGGGATCTCGCGGGGTCCCAGTGTGCAGGAGCTCAGGGAGTCAGGACTCAGGGGAGTCCCGATGTGAGACTCAGGGGGCTCTCAGGGGTCCCAGTGTGGGGCTCGAGGGATCTCTGGGTTCCGGTGTACGGGGCTCAAGGGGGTCCCGGTGTGCAGACTCGGAGTTCTCCGGGTTCTCCCGGGTTCGGGCAGTTCCCAGTGCCCCGTGACCCGGCAGTCCCGCAGCCACCCGGCGGTGAGCCCGTGCAGGCGCCGCCAGCTCGGCAACAGAGCAGCAGGAAGCAGGCGCGTACCTGGGAGGCCCCAGACTCGAGCCGTGCCGCCCCAGAACCCCGCCCGCCGGCATCCATGTCGTGTCCTTGACAGAATTAGGAAGTTCCTGCTTCGCCTGCAAATCGCTGCAGGGCCGGCGGAGTGCGCAGGGGAGACCCCGGCCCCAAATCCCTCGCCCCCCGTTTCCCTCACTCACGGGGAGGTCCCCAATCTGCCCGTCCCAGTCCCAGCCCCCTGGCCTCCCTCCCCAGGACAGGGCTCGAAAACCCGGCAGAGGCAGACCCCGGTGGTGGCGCAGCGAGTTCAGCCTCATGGCCAAGTGGGAGGGGCTCGGGGTCCCGGGGGAGGCGGGGGAGCAGTGGGAGTCCCCACAATTGGGGTTAGGGGTCTGCAGGTGTGGGGTGTGAAAGATTTGGGGAGCCAAGCGAGGAGGGTCAGGAGGTCCCGGGTGGGACAAAGACAGGGTTAGGCCCCAGGAATTGGGGGTCGGGGTCTCCAGGTGGGGGTCTCCAGGAACTGGGGTTGGGGTCTCAGGCCCCTCATCCCTGACACCCTATGTAAGCCCAAGCTATCCCGAGGAAGAGGATCTGAGCAACACCTTTGCCAAAACTGGAGAAGCTGACCATCCGTGAGTGGGGGTTCTGGGGGATTTTGGGGGGTTCTGGGGGGATTGTGGGGTTCTAGGGGGAGGTTTTGGGGGTTCTGGGGGATTTTGGGGGTTCTAGAGTTGTGGGGGTTCTAGGGGAGGTTTTGGGGGTTCTGGGGGATTTTGGGGGGTTCTAGGGGGATTGTAGGGTTCTAGGGGAGGGTTTGGGGTTCTGGGGGATTGTAGGGGGTTCTGGGGGGATTGTGGGGTTCTAGGGGGAGGGAGGGTTTAGAGTCTGGGGGATTTTGAGTCCTGGGGTTTTGGGGGTCCTGGGGGTCCTCCTGACCCTCCCCATGGCCAAAAGCACTTAAGTCGCTGTTTGGCCGACAAGTCAGTGGAATCGAGGAGCTCACCCTACATGCATCAAACAGGTGGGGGCCAAGGAGCCCCAGCCCGTTTTAAGGGGAGCTCAGGAACATTTCTGGGCGAACAAAGTGCCCGTTTTAAGGTGTGCTCAGTGCCCATTTAGGGGGAGACTCGAGTGCCTGTTTCTGGGGGCCTCAGTGCTCGTTTAGGAGTGCTGGAACGTTTGAGACCTCTAGGGACTGTTTTGGGGGATCTCGGGCTGTTTAGAAGTGCTCGTGCCCGTTCTCCCCCCAGGTCATGAGCGGCCTTCGACAACAAGGTAATGCAACTGCCATTCTGACTCGTGCCCGTTTTTGAGGATCTCAGGGACATTTGTTTAGGAGGATTCTCGGGGTTGTTTTGGGGTGCGCTCGGTACTTGTTTTTGAGTATCATTGCCCATTTTTAGAGACTCAAAATTTTGTTTTTGGTACTCGTGCCTTTGCAGTCACTCATTATGGTGCAGGGGGTATAAGTACGTTTTGAAGTGCTCAGAGGCTGTTTTCCCAGGGATAAGCAGCTTCATTCAGCAATTTTCCTTCATGTTTCTGAGAACTCGTGCGGTATACAGAAACAAATTATTTTTTGAGGGGTGCCCAGCGCCTTTTGAGATCTAGGGTTGTTTGGTGCTCAGGCCACTTTTAGAGTCTAGGGCTGTTTTCCCCAGGACCATCGGCAACCCTGAACCAACAGATACACAGCACCAGTCGTTCTAATCAGCCCAGTCCCAGCTCTGGGGGACCTCATGCCCACTAAAGTCTCAGTGCCCCATTTTTAGGGAGCTCAGGCTGTTTTGGGAGTGCTCAGTGCCCGTTTTTGAAGTGCTCAGTGCCCATTTTTTAGGGTGCTCATGGCTCGCTTTCCCCAGGACATTGCCTCAGACAGCCTGAACCAGCAGGATTTGCACAGCTGCAGGCGTTTCTGCCCAGCACCCGCTTTTGCTTGATCCTCAGGGTTGTTTTTGGGGTGCTCAGTGCCCGTTTCTGGGGGATCCTCAGGGTTGTTTCTGGGGGCCTCAGGGCTGTTTTGAGGTGCTCAGTGCCCATTTTTAGAGTGCTCTAGTGCCCGCGTTTCCCCAAGGACTTGCTCCGGCGGGCTCCGTGAACCAGCAGACTGCACAGCTGCAGTGCGCTTTCTGTCTACAGTGCCGTCTCTGGGGGATCTCAGGGCTGCTTTCTGTGTGGTGCCTCAGAACTGTTTTTGTGCTCAGTGCCCATTTAGAGTGCTCAGGAGCTGTTTTTGGGGGTGCTTTCGGTGCCCATTTTGGGGAGTGCTCAGGGCCGTTTTCCCTCAGGACATGCACGAGCCCTGAACCTCTGAAAGCAAGGATTCTGCACAGCTGTCGGCGTTTGCTGAGCTCAGTGCCCGTTTTTTGGGGGGGGCCTCAGTGCCCATTTTTGGGGTGCTCAGTGCCCGTTTTTGAGATCTCAGGGTTGTTTTAGTGCTCAGGGCTGATTTTACAGTGCTCAGTGCGTCGGACTTGCGGCAGCCTGAACCAGCAGATCGGCGCAGCTGCCCATTTCTGCGTCAGTGCCCGCTTTCATGTGGGATCTCAAGGGCTGCTTTTGTGCTCAGCGCCGCATTTTGGGAGTGCTTTCCAGTGCCCGCTTTTTGAGAGGATCTCAGGGTTGTTTTGGGTGCCTCAGGGCTGTTTCTGGGGGTGCTCAGGGGCTGTTTTTAGTGCTCAGTGCCCATTTTTGGGGGTGCCTCAGTGCCCATTTTAGCTCAGTGTCCATTTCTGGGGGTGCCTCAGTGCCCACTTTGGTGCTCAGTGCCCATTTTTAGAGTGCCTCATGGACCCGCTTTCCCCCAGGACATCGGGCAGCCTGAACTTCAGCAGATCGGCCTGCAGCTGCCGGGCAGCTCTGGGGATCTCTAGGGCTGCTTTTTGGGGGTGCCTCGTGTGCCCATTTTCGAGCGCTTCATGGCCACGCTTTCCTCCCCAGGACATCGGCAGCCCTGAACTCCAGCAGATCAAGCAAGCAGCTGCAGGAGGCGCTGGCCCAGCTGGGGCGCCAGCGGCCGGCCAGCCACCTGCAGAGCCACTCCAACAGCGTGCTGGGTGTCGCTGCAGGTGGGGAGCTGACTGAGGGCTCGGGACCCTCCCGCCCGCCCTCCCCCGCTGACCCCTCCCCATTCCCTCCCCAGTCCAAACTGGCCTCGATGTCCAGCGACTTCAAGTCGGTGCTGGAGGTGCGCTGCGGAGGTGGCGAGGGGGCTCTGCTGCTTCTTCCTTTCTTTTGCTTTGGGTTTTCTTCTCTTTTTTTCTGTCTTTCTTATTTTTTAGTTCTTATTTCTCCTGCTTTATCTGTTCTTTCTCTACTTTTTTCTTTTCTCGTTTTATTTGTTGTTTGTACCCTTATTTTTCTATGTTTTTTCTTCTTCTTTCTCTGCTTTTCCTAATTTCGCTTTATTCCCACTTTTCTGTTCTTTACATTCCCACTGCTTCTCTCATTTCCTTTTCTTTTCTTTCTCCCATTTTACTCTCCTTCTTATTCCACATTTTTCCTATTTTCTCCTCCCGTTTTCTCCCCCATTTTTCCTTCTGCTTCTCCACATTTTTTCTCCTTTCTCCTCCCATTTTCTCCCCCATTTTTCCCTCTCCTTCTCCACATATTTCCTCCTTTCTTTCCCCTTTCTCCCCACATTTTTCCCCATTCTTTCCCATTTCACCCCCTATTTCCCTCTCTCATTTCCTTATTTTTATTCTTTTCTCTCCCCATTTCCTCCTTTATTTTCCCTTAATTCCTCCTTTCCCCAGAACCTGGAAAGCAGCTTAGCCAGCCGTCCCGGGAGCAATTCTCGGGCCTGTGTCTGCCCTGGCTGCCAACAACCTCGGTGAGGCCAAATTTGGGGTGGGAAAAGGGAAAATCGGGTGGGAAAAGGAGAATTCTGTGTGTGGAAGAGGGAATTTTGGGTGGGAAAACGGGGAGTTTGGGTGGGAAAAGGGGAAATTTGGGTGGGAAAAGGAGAATTCTCGGTGTGAAAAGGGAATTTGGGTGGAAAAAGGAGAAATTTTTATGGAAAAAGGAGAATTTTGAGTGCAAAAAGGGAAATTTGGGTAGGAAAAGGGGAATTTGAGTGTGAAAAGGAGAGTTCTGGGTGTGAAAAGGGAATTTGGGTGGAAAAAGGGGATTTTGGGTGTGAAAAGGGAATTTGGCTGGGGAAAGAGGAGAATTTTGGGTGTGAAAAGCGAGAATTTTGGGTGGAAAATGGGAACTTTTGAGGTGGGAAAAGGGAAATTTGAGTGGGGGAAAAAGAGAATTCTGGGTAGAAAATGGAAATTTGAGGTGGAAAAGGAGAATTCTGGGTAGAAAATGGAAATTTAAGGTGCCCCCAGGCTCCGGGCCGTGCTCCAGGGACGAGCCGCTTGGCCTTCGGGCTGGGGCCATGCGACATGGACAGCAGGATGAGCCAGCAGCTGCAGCTGCTGGACGAGCAGGTTTGCATCCCAAAACCCCCAAAGAAACGAGATTCCAGGGGTTTGGGACCCCCAAAAACGAGATCCAGGGGTTTGGGACCCCAAAAATGAGATTCCAGGGGTTTGGGACCCCCAAAAAATGAGATTTTGGGTGTTTGGGACCCCAAAAAAGCAGATTCAGGGGTTTGAGACCCCAAAAATGAGATTCAGGGTTTAGGCCCCCCAAAATGAGATTTTGGGGGTTTAGGCCCCCAAAAATGAGATTTTGGGGGTTTAGGACCCCCATAAAAATGAGATTTTGGGTGTTTGGGACCCCCAAAAAACGAGAGATTCAGGGGCTTGGGACCCCCAAAAAACGAGATTCAGGGGTTTGGGACCCCAAAAAATGAGATTTCAGGGGTTTGGGACCCCAACAAATGAGATTCAGGGGTTTCGGACCCCCAAAAAATGAGATTCCATGGGTTTGGGCCCCCCAAAAATGAGATTTTGGGTGTTTGGGACCTCAAAAATGAGATTTCAGAGGTTTAGGACCCCAACAAATGAGATTCTGGGGGTTTGAGACCCCCCAAAAATGAGATTTTGGGTGTTTGGGACGTCAAAAATGAGATTTCAGAGGTTTAGGACTCAACAAATGAGAGATTCTGGGGGGTTTGAGACCCCCAAAAAATGAATTCCAGGGGTTTGGGACCCCCAAAAAGCAATTCCAGGGGTTTGGGATCCCCAAAAATGAGATTTTTGAAGTTTGGCCCTCCCCCAGGACTACATTACATCCAGAGCAGCGCTGACACCATGCACAGCATCGAGGTCCACCATCGTGGGAGCTGGGCTCCATCTTCCAGCAGCTTCGCCCACATGGTCAAGGGAGCAGGAGGAGACCATCCAGAGGTGCCCAAACACCCCAAATTTCCCTCCTGACCCTCCTCCCTTCATTTCCCCCACTTCTCTTCTTGCTTTCTTTCCTTTCTCCTTTCTTTATTTTTCTTCCTGAACTTTCCTGTTATTTTCTCACAATTTTTTATCTTCCTGAGCTCTTCGTTCTTTTTTCCTTCCTGTTTTCTTATCTCTTTGTCTGTTTCCTCTTTTCCCCCAATTTTTTCACTCTTTTATTTTTTCTTCTTCCCTTTTTTCTCCTCCTTTTTCCTGCTTCTCCCCATTTTCCTTTTCTTTCCCCAATTTTCCTCTTTTCTCCCATTTCACTCCCTTTCTCCCTAATTTTTCTCCTACATTTCCCTTTCCTTTCCCTTCTCCATCTCCAATTTTCCCCATTTCCCCCAATTTTCCCTTTCTTCTCCCCATTTTTCCCCTGTTTTCCCCCAACTTTTCCCCCTCTCTTTCCCCAATTTTTTCTCTTCTTTTCTCTCATTTCCCCCATTTCCTGATCCCATTTTCCCCCAATTTCCCTCCACTTTCTCCCCATTTTTCCCCCAAATTTTCCTGTTTTTCCTGCCCCCATTCCCTCATTTCCTGACCTCATTTTTCCCCCTAATTTCCCCTCTCTTCCCCCACTTTTCCCCCCATTTTCCCCCAACTTTTCCCCATTTTCCCCATTTCTGACCTAATTTTCTCCCCAGATTTCCCTCCACTTTCCCCCATTTTCCCTGTTTTTCCTGCCCCCATTCCCCCATTTCCTGACCCCATTTCTCCCCCAATTTCCCTCCACTTTTCCCCTCATTTTTCTCCCAACTTTTCCCCATTTTCCCCATTTCCTGACCCCATTTCTCCCCAACTTTTCCCTGTTTTTCCCCAATTTCCTGACCCCAATTTCCCCCCATTTCCTCCCAACTTTTCCCTGTTTTTCCCCCATTTCCTGACTCCATTTTCCCCTCTCTTCCTCCCACTTTTCCCCCCCATTTTCCCCCAATTTCCCCCCAATTTTCCCCATTTCCTGACCTCATTTCCCCCCGTTTTTCCCCCAGGATCGACTCCAGCGTGGAGGAGACTCTCAGCTCAACGTGGAGGCGGCTCACGGCGAGATCCTCAAGTATTTCCAGTCGGTGACGTCCAACCGGTGGCTGATGGTGAAGATCTTCCTCATCCTCATCGTCTTCTTCATCATCTTCGTGGTTTTCCTGGCCTGAGCTCCCCGTTTAACCCTTTGCTGCTCGGACTCGGCCCCGCGGGGCTCGGACACGGACCCGGGGCCCCCCTGCTGCCCCTCCTGGGGGTCTCTGGGGCCTTTGGGGGGGTTGGGAATGCTGGGAATGCTCCCCGTGGACCACGGGACCCCCAGAAGGGGTTGGGGATTCCCCAGGAAAGGATGGGACTCCCCAAAATGGGACCCCCATCGGTAACCCCGGGAAATTCGGGGGGATCCTCGGGGGAGCTGCAGGACCCCTCCCCTCCCCCAGGGGTGGGGACCCCAATGAAAGCTGTGAGACCCCCAGGGTGGGGGTCTGTGAACCCCCCATGGATCTTGGGGGGCTGCAGGACCCCCAGGAAAGCCCCGAGACCCCAAAAACGGGGGGGGTGGAGCTCATTATAAACGGTGGGGGGGCTGTGGGACCCCCTTGGGGCTTCAGCCCCCCATTAAAGCCTTGGGACCCCCAAAAGAGGGGCTGTGGACCCCATCAGAGCCACTGGGGTCCCTCTGGGGCCGCTGCAGACCCCCAAAAGGGGCCTGTGCACCCCATTTTCTACCCCAATAAATTAACGGGGGGGCTGCAGGACCCCCTTGGGAACAGGAGCCCCCCCTTTAAAGCCTTGGGACCGCCGGGGGGGGGCTCTGGGGATGCCCCGAACCCTGCAGGGATCCTCTGGGGCGGCTGCAGCCCCCCCTGGACCCCTCGGGCCCCCAATAAACCCCTGGGCCCCCCCAAACCCCGCCTTGTGTGTTCTTTCCTGCGGGGCCGGGATTCGAACCCGGGACCTCCGGATTGGGTGGGGGGCGCTTGTGGCTGCAGCGCATGCGCGCACGCGACCCCGCGGGCGGAAGTGACGTCAGCGGGACGCGCGGCGGGGAGGCGCGCGGCGGCGGCGATGGCGGAGGAGGGAAGGGGGCGGGTACAGCGGTGAGCGGGGCGGGGGCGCCGGGGGCTGGGGGCACCGGGGGGCACCGGGGGGCACCGGGGGGCGCGGGGAGAGCCCTCGGGGCAGCCCGCGGGAGCCCCGGCGGGGGCGGGGAGGGGGCCCGGCGGGACAGGCCCGGGGCTGAGGGTAGGCCCGGGCTGGGGGGACGCGGGGACAGCGAACGGAACCGGGAGGGGAGGGGGGCACGGGGTACGGCCCCGGGAGCGGCACCGGGCGGGGACACCCCAGGGCGGCCACCCGGGGCCGGGAGCGGGGAGCGGCGGGGTCGGTGCCGGTACCGGGGCGGGCCCGGGCTGAGAACCGCGGCCGGTAGCGGCGTCCCCGGGGCCGGTAGCGGTGCCCGGTGCGGGGGACGGAGCCGGTCCCGGTCCCGTTCCCGATCCCAGTACCGCTCCCGGTGCCGCTCCCGGTGCTCCCGGTCCCGGTGCCGTTCCCGGTCCCGGTGCCGTTCCCGGTCCCGGTGCCGTTCCCGTTCCCAGTGCCGCTCCCGGTGCCGCCGTAGCGGGGATGGGGCTCGGGGTGATGGAATCGCGCTGGGACAGAGCCGGGAGCGGGACGGGAGTCGGGACAGCGGGAGCGGGGACAGCCCGGTGCCGTGCCCGGTGCCGCTGTCCCGGGGAGGACGTTCCCGGGCCCGTTCCCAGTCCCGGTGCCGTTCCCTTTCCCATTCCCGGTCCCATTCCTGGTGCCATTCCCGGTCCCGTTCCCGGTGCCGTTCCCTTTCCCGTTCCTATTCCCGGTCCCGTTCCTATTCCCGCTCCCGTTCCTATTCCCGGTGCCGGTCCCGTTCCCGGAGCCATTCCCGTTCCCGGTCCCATTCCCGGTGCCGTTCTTGTTCTCTTTCCGGTTCCCATTCCCGGTCCCGTTCCTGTTCCCTTTCCCGTTCCTATTCCCTGTCCCGTTGCCGGTCCCGTTCCTATTCCCGGTGCCATTCCCGTCCCTGTTCCCTGTTCCCTTTCCCGTTCCCATTCCCGCTCCCGGTCCCGTTCCCGTCCCTGGTCCCGCTCCCGTTGCCGGTGCCGTTCCCGGTGCCACCCCCGCGCTCCCCGCAGAGCACGATGACCGTGTCGGCGGCCGCGGCTTCCCGGGGCGGCGGCGGAAGGGCCGGGGGCCGTTCCGGGGGAAGATGTACAGCGAGGTGACCCCGCGGGGCCGCGCCCGCCGCGGCCGCAACGACGAGGACGACGGAGACGTTCCCATGGCGGAGGCGCACGACGGGCCCCGGGGCAGATAGTGAGCGCGGGGCGGGCACCGGGGGGCACCGGGGGGTTCTGAGGGGATCCAGGGGGTTCCCGGGGGGTTCCCGGGGAATTCCTGGGCGGTTCCAGGGTGATCTGGGGCTTCCCGGTGGTTCCCGGTGCTCCCGGTGGTTCCTGGAGGTTCCTGGGGTGTTCCCAGTTGATTCCTGGTGGTTCTGGGGTTGCTCCCGGGGCTCCCCGGTGGTTCTGGGGTGTTCCCTGGGGGCTGTTCCCAGTGGTTCCCTGGGTGTTCCCGGTGGTTCTGGGGGCTGTCCCTGGGGGGTCCCAGTGGTTCCCTGGGGCTGTTCCCGGGGCTCCCCAGTGGTTCTGGGCTGTTCTCAGTGGTTCGCTGGTGGTTCCTGGTGGTTCTGGGCTGTCCCTGGTGGTTCTGGGCTGTTCCCTGGGGCTGTTCCGGTGGTTCCCTAGGGCTGTTCCCGGTGGTTCTGGGGTGTTCCCTGGGGCTGTTCCCGGTGGTTCCCTGGGGCTGTTCCCGGTGGTTCTCTGGGGTGTTCCCCAGTGATTCTTGGGGTGTTCCCTGGGGTGTTGCTGGTGGTTCTGGGGCTGTTCCCGGTGGTTCCCTGGGGGTTCCCGGTGGTTCTGGGGTGTTCCCTGGGGCTGTTCCCGGTGGTTCCCTGGGGGGTTCCCTGGGGCTGTTCCCGGTGGTTCCCTGGGGGTTCCCGGTGGTTCTGGGGTGTTCTGGGGCTGTTCCCCGGTGGTTCCCTGGGGGTTCCCGGTGGTTCTGGGGCTGTTCCCGGTGGTTCCCTGGGGGTTCCCTGGGGCTGTTCCTGGTGGTTCCCTGGGGGTTCCCGGTGGTTCTGGGGTGTTCCCTGGGGCTGTTCCCGGTGGTTCCCTGGGGCTGTTCCCGGTGGTTCCCTGGGGTGTTCCCCAGTGGTTCTTGGGGTGTTCCCTGGGGGGTTCCCGGTGGTTCTGGGAGCTGTTCCGGGGGTTCCCCGGTGGTTCTGGGGCTGTCCCCGGGGTTCCCGGCGCTCCCCCTCCCGGTGCTCCCGCTGTCCCCGCTGTCCCCAGTGTCCCGTCGTTCCCGCTCGGCAGCAGCCCAACATCAACATCCACGGTGAAACGGGGCAGGCCGTGTGGCCAGCTCAGGGACGGCAGGAGGAGCTGGTTCAAAATCACAGTCAGGGCGTGGGAGCTGAGGGTGGGAGCCGGGGTGAGGGACAGGGGAACAGGGGTGGGAGTGGGGCTGGGGGAATGGGACAGGGGAATTGGGGTGGGGCTGGGGAATGGGACAGGGAATGGGGGAAGTGGGGTGGGATTGGAATGGGGGAACAGGAAATTGGGGTCGCGAGTGGGAACTGGGAATGGAGTGGGAGTGGGGGAATCTGGGGTGGGAGTGGGGGCTGGGGGAATGGGACAGGGAATGGGGGAAGTGGGGTGGGAGTGGGATGCGGGGAACAGGGAAATTGGGGTGGGAGTGGGAACTGGGAATGGGGGGATTGGGGGTGGGAATGGGACAGGGAATGGGATTGGGGTGGGAGTGGGGTGGAATTGGGAGTGGGGGACAAAGGGGAAATTGGGGTGGGATTTGGAACTGGGAATGGAGTGGGGGAATTGGGGTGGGAATGGGACAGGGAATGGGGGAAGTGGGGTGGGAAGGGGATGGGGAATGGGATTGGGGTGGGAGTGGGGTTGGGGAACAGGGAAATTGGGGGTGGGAATGGAATTGGGGTGGGAAATGGGACAGGGAATGGGGGAAGTGGGGTGGGAATGGGATGGGGGATTGGGGTGGGATTGGGATTGGGGAACAGGGAAATTGGGGGTGGGACTGGGAACTGGGAATGGAGTGGGAATGGGGATGAGAATGGGGAGATTGGGATGGGATTGGGATTGGGGAACAGGGAATTGGGATGGGGTTGGGAACTGGGAATGGAGTGGGAGTGGGGGGGGGGAATTGGGGTGGGAGTAGGACAGGGAATGGGGTGGGGAATGGGGTTGGGGTGGGAAATGGGATTGGGGTGCAAGCACTGGGATCCAGGGCTGGGATTTGGGGTGGGGCACAGAAATCAGGAAGAGCTGGCTTTGGGCTTGGGGCTGAAGAGCTTCTGCTCTCATTTTCATTTTGGTTTTCTGCTTTCTGTTTTCCTTTCCTCTTTTTTTCCCTTGGTTTTGTCCCTTCCTTTTTGTTTCTGGTTTCATTTATTTTTATTATTTGTTTCTTATTTTTATTTTCTTGTCCTCACTCTGACCCCGTGTAGGCTCCCCCCAGATCCCGTGATGGGAAGAAATACGACAAGTCGCGTGGCTGCTGAGCTCCATCCAGAACCTCTGCAGCGTCCCCTTCACCCCTGTCGAGGTTGGGGGGCTCTGGGGGGATTTTGGGAGGATTTGGGGGGATTTTGGGGGTCTCTGGGGGGCTTTGGGATCCTGGGAGGGACCTGTCCCAGCCCCAGTCCCAGGGATAATTTGAGATATGTGGGGAGTTTTTGGATCCCCCACTCCATCCCCAATCCTGGGGACTTTTGGGGGATTTTTGGAAGATTTTTGGGGGATTTTTGGAAGATTTTTTGGGGGATTTTTGGGGATTATAGGACCTCCCACTCCATCCCAGTTCCCATGGGGATTTTTGGGGGGGCTTTGGGGGGATTTGGGATCCTGGGAGGGACCTGTTCCAGTCCCAGGGATAATTTGGGATTTTTTGTGGGATTTTGGGATTCTCCATTGCAGCTCCAATCCCTGAGGTATTTTGGGGGATTTGAGATTCCTCATTCCAGCCCCAATCCTGGGGATTTTGGGGGGATTTTTGGAAGATTTTTGGGAGATTTTTGGGGAATTTTTGGAGGATTTTTGGGGAATTTTTGGAGGATTTTTGGGGGGATTTTTGGAAGATTCTTGGAAGGAAGATATTTGGGGGATTTTTGGGCGATATTTAGGGAATATTTGGGGGCATTTCTTTTTGGGGATGTTTGGAAAAAAATTTGGGGGATCTTTGGGGGTATTTTTGGAACATATTTGGAGGATTTTTGGGGGATTTTGGAAGATTTCTGGGGGATTTTTGGAAAAAATTTTGAGGGATTTTGGGGGTTTTGGAAGATATTTGGGGGACTTTTTGGGCCATATTTAGGAATATTTGGGGGGATTTTTTTGGAAGAGATTTTTGGGGATTTTTGGAAGGTTTTGGGGGATTTTTGGATGATTTTTTGGACCCGGATTTTTGGGAATATTTGGAGGATTTTTGGAAGATTTTTGGGAGGATTTTTGGAAGATTCTTGGAAGATATTTGGGGGATTTTGAGCGATATTTAGGAATATTTAGGTATTTTTGGGGGATATTTGGAAAAAATTTGGGGGGATCTTTGGGGTATTTTTGGAACATATTTGGAGGGATTTTTTGGGGGATTTTTGGAAGATTTTCTGGGGGATTTTGGAAAAATTTTGAGGGATTTTTGGGGGTTTTTGGAAGATATTTGGGGACTTTTGGGCCATATTTAGGGAAATATTTGGGGATTTTTGGAAGATTTTTTGGGGGATTTTTTGGGGCGATATTTAGGGGATATTTTGGAGGATTTTTGGGTATATTTAGGGGATATTTTGGAAATTTTTGGGAGGATTTTTGGGGGAGATATTTGGAGGATTTTGGAAGATTTTTGGAAAATATTTGGGGGATTTTTTGGGCGATATTTAGGGGATATTTTGGAGGATTTTTGGGGCCGATATTTAGGGATATTTTTGGGAAGATTTTTGGGGGGATATTTAGGTGATTTTTGGGGGAATATTTGGACGGATTTTTGAAGGATTTTTTGGGGATACTTGGAGGATACTTGGGTTGATTTTTTGGAGGATATTTTGGGAAGGTTTCTGGGGGATTTCGGGACCCCCACTCCATCTTCCCACCCCGTCCCTCTCAGTTCCACTCCGACCACAACCCGAGCAGTTCTCGTCGCCGAGGGCGCCACCACGGCCAGCTGGCTCAAGCAGGTGTCATGAGGAAAATCACCGACAGGGACAACTACAAGGTGGGGGAGGGGCTCAGGGGTGGGCCTGGGGCTGCAGTTCTGGGGGGCTCAGGGTGTCTTTGGGGGGAGCTCAGGGTGGGCCTGGGGGCTGCTTTTGGGGGGCCAGGATGGGCCTGGGGCTGCTCTGGGGGGTCAGGATGGGCCTGGGGCTGCTTCTGGGGGACTCAGGGTGTTTTTGGGGGGCTCAGGGTGGGCGTGGGGCTGGTTCTGGGGGGCTCAGGGCAGGACTGGGGCTGGTTCTGGGGGCTCAGGGTGTTTTTGGGGGGCTCAGGGTGGGCCTGGGGGTGGTTCTGGGGGGCCCAGGGGTGTTTTGAGGGGCTCAGGGTGGGCCTGGGGCTGGTTCTGGGGGGCTCAGGGTGTCTTTGGGGCTCAGGGTGGTGCCTGGGGGGTGGTTCTGGGGGCCCAGGGTGTTTTTTGAGGGGCTCAGGGTGGGCCTGGGGCTACTGGTTCTGGGGGCTCAGGGTGTCTTTGGGGGGTTCAGGAGGCGGGACTGGGGGCTGGTTCTGGGGGCTCAGGGTGTCTTTGGGGGGCTCAGGGTGGGCCTGGGGGCTGGTTCTGGGGGCTCAGGGTGTTTTTGAGGGGCTCAGGGTGGGCCTGGGCTGGTTCTGGGGGCTCAGGGTGTCTTTGGGGGGCTCAGGGTGGGCCTGGGGCTGGTTCTGGGGGGCTCAGGGGTGTCTTTGGGGGCTCAGGGTGGGCCTGGGGCTGGTTCTGGGGGGCTCAGGGTGTCTTTAGGCTCAGGGTGGGCCTGGGGGCTGGTTCTGGGGGGCTCAGGGTGTCTTTGGGGGGAGCTCAGGGTGGGCCTGGGGCTGGTTCTGGGGGAGCTCAGGGGTGGGACTGGGGGGCTCAGGGTGGGCCTGGGGCTGCTTCTGGGGGGAGCTCAGGGTGTTTTGGGGGCTCAGGATGGGCCTGGGGCTGGGCCTGGGGGGCTCAGGGTGGGACTGGGGGCTGGGCCTGGGGGGCTCAGGGTGGGACTGGGGCTGGGCCTGGGGGGCTCAGGGTGTCTTTGGGGGGGCTCAGGGTGGGACTGGGGGCTGCTTCTGGGGGGCCCAGGGTGTCTTTGGGGGCTCAGGGTGGGCCTGGGGGCTGCTTCTGAGGGGCTCAGGGTGTTTTGGGGGGCTCAGGGTGGGCCTGGGGCTGCTTTTTGGGGGGGCCAGGATGGGCCTGGGGGCTGCTTCTGGGGGGCTCAGGGTGGGCCTAGGGCTGTTTTTGGGAGGCCAGGGTGGGCCTGGGGGCAGGCACCTGGAGCTGGTTTTTGGTGGGTTAGGGGGTGAGCCTGGGGTTTTTTGGGGGGCTCAGGGTGAGCCTGGGGCTGGTTCTGGGGGGGCTCAGGGTGGGCCTGGGGCTGCAAAGTCTTGAGGGAGCTCAGGGTGTCTTTGGGGGCTCAGGGTGGGCCTGGGGTTTTTGTGGGGGGAGCTCAGTGTGGGCCTGGGGCTGGTCTTGAGGGGGGCTCAGGGTGGGCGTGGGGCTGGTTTTGGGGGCTCAAGGTGAGCCTGGGGGCTGGTTTTGGGGGTCTCAGGGTGTCTTTGGGGGGCTCAGGGTGGGCCTGGGGTTTTGTGGGGGCTCAGGGTGGGCCTGGGGCTGTTTTTGTGTGGGGCTCAAGGTGGGCCTGGGGGTTTTTGGGGGGCTCAGGATGGGCCTGGGCTGGTTCTGGGGGGCTCAGGGTGGAGCCTGGAGCTGGTTTTGGTGGGCTCAGGGTGAGCCTGGGGTTTTTTTTGGGGGGCTCAGGGTGAGCCTGGGGTTTTTTTAGGCTCCAGGGTGAGCCTGGGGTTTTTTTGGGGGGCTCAGGCGTGTCTTTGGGGGACCCAGGGTGAGCCTGGAGCTGGTTTTGGGGGGTTCAGGGTGGGCCTGGGGCTGTTTTTGTGGGAGCTCAAGGTGGGCCTGGGTTTTTGGGGGGCCCAGGGTGGGCCTGGAGCTGGTTTTGGGGGCTCAGGGGTGGGCCTGGGGGGTTTTTTGGGGGTCCCTGAACCCAGCCCCTCCCCCCAGGTCGTCATCGTCATCAACTCGTCGGCATGCCAGTCGCTGCAGAACGAGCTCCAAGCCCGAGGAGGTGGAGCAGCTCAAGGTGCCTGGGGGGATTTTGGGGGGTTTTGGGGGGGCTGGGCAGGCTCTGGGGGGGATTTGAGATGGTTTTGGGGGGTTTAGGGGTGTTTTGGGGGGAGGTTTTTGGGGAGCTCAGGGAGGGTTTGGGGTGTTTTGGGGGAGGTTTTGGGGGGGCTCAGGAAGGGGTCTCACCCCTGTGGGGGAAGGATTAAGGGGTATTTTTTGGGGAGGTTTTGAGGGGGCTCAGGGAGGGTTTGGGGTGTTTTTTGGGGGGTTTGAGGTGGCTCAGAAAGGGAAGATTTGGGGAGTATTTTTGGGGGTCTCAGGAAGGTTTGGGATGTTTTTGGGGGACTCAGGGAAGGGTCTCACCCCTGTGCTGGGATTGGGGTGTTTTTGGGGTATTTTGGGGACTCAGGGAGGGGTCTCACCCTTATGGGGGAGTTTAGGGTAGTTTTGAGAGATTATTTTTTGGGGGTGGTTTGGGGTATTTTTGGGGGCTCAGGGGAGGGTTTGGGATGTTTTGGGGGGCTCAGGGTCTCGCACCCCTGTGGAGGGTTTGGGGTGTTTTTAGGGAGGTTCTTGCAGGACTCAGGGGGTCTCACCCTGGGGAAAGTTAGGGGTATTTTAGGGGGGTGTTTGGGGGTGTTTTGGGGGTATTTTGGGTGTTTTGGGGGTATTTTGGGGGGTGTTTGGGGGTGTTTTTGGGGGAGGTTTTGGGGGTCTCACCCGTTTCCCCAGCTCTGCATGAGCAAAGCTGACGGCCGGCTCCCAGCAGAGCTGGACCTCAAGAGCCTCCGGCGTGGACCGGGTGAGTCTGGGGGCTCAGGGGGCTCAGGGGGGCTCTGGGGGGGTTAGGGGGATTTCTGGGGGGGGGGCTCAGGGCCCAGCCCTGACCCCGTGTCCCCCCATGTCCCCAGACCTGGTGGCCCAGAGCATCGGCGTGGTGCTGAACCAAGCGCAGCTCCATGGTAGGCGTGGTGCTGCGCATCATCGAGGAGAACATCCCGAGGTGGGACCCCAGAAACCCCCTGGGACCCCCCTGGGGGCCCCAAAAACCTCCCCATGGGACCCCCAAAACACCCTGGGACACCAAAACCTCCTCATGGGACCCCAAAAACCCCTGGGACCCCAAAACCTCTCTTGGGAGCCCAAAACCATCCCCAGGAACCTTCTGGGACCCCAAAACCCCCTGGGACCCCCAAAAAACCCAATTGCCCCCAATTTCTCCCCCAATCCCATTTCTCCCCACTAAATCCCCATTTCTCTCCCCCAGTTTCTCCCCCAATCCCATTTCTCCCCCATTCCTCCCCTATTCTCCCACCAAATTTCTCCCCCCAAATCCCATTTTTCCTATCTCTCCCCCCAGATTCCCATTTCTCCCCCTAAATCCCCATTTCTCCCCCCAAATCTCAATTTCTCCCTTTCTCTCCCCATTTCTCAGCTGCAGTCCCTGTGCCTGGCCAGCAACCACCTGCTCCGTTTGGACTCTGCCCGAGCTGCCCCAAATCCCCAAATCCTCATTTCTCCCCAATTTCTGCCCCCTAATCTCCATTTCTCCCTAAATCTCATTCCTGTCCCTCTCTCCCCAGCTGCAGTCCCTGAACCTGGCCAGCAACCGCCTGTTCCGCCTGGACGATCTGGCCGAGCTGCCGCTCAAAGCGCCGGCGCTCAAAGTGCTCGACCTGTCCCGCAACGAGGTGGGGACACATCCCAGAATACTCACCTGGGAGCCCAAAAATATTCACCTGGGAACCCAAATATACCCCTGGGAACCCAAAATGTTCACCTGGGAATCCAAAATATTCACTTGGGAGCCCAAATATTCACCTGGGAATCCAAATACACCCAGGGGAGCCAGAAATGCTCACCTGGGAACCCAAAATATTCACCTGGGAATCCAAAATACTCACCTGGGAATCCAAAATATTCACCTGGGAATCCAAAATACTCACCTGGGAATCCAAAATATTCACCTGGGAATCCAAAATATTCACTTGGGAGCCCAGATATTCACCTGAGACCCCAAATATTCACCTGGGACCCTAAAATATCATCCTGGGAGCCCAAAATACTCACCTGGGATCACAAAATATCCCACTGGGAATCCAAAATATTCACCTGGGACCCAAAATATTCACCTGGGAGCCCAAATACTCACCTGGAAACCCAAAATATTTACCTGGGATCACAAAATATACCACTGGGAACCCAAATATACCCCATGGGAACCCAAATACACCCAGGGGAGCCCAAAAATATCATCCTGGGAACCCAAATATTCACCTGGGAGCCAAAAATATTCACCTGGGACCCAAAATATTCATCTGGGATCACAAAATATTCATCTGGGATCACAAAATACACTCCTGGGACCCCGAAATATTCACCTGGGACCCCAAAATACCCCCTGGAACCTCAAATCCACCCCCTGGGATGCCAAATCTCCTCGCTGGGACCCTCCTTGGGACCCCAAATTCCTCCTCCTGAGGAGGAATTCGCCCCCAGGACCCCTCTAGGAGCCCCCAACCCTGTCCCCTGAGCCCCCTGAGTGTCCCTAGGTGTCCCCTGAGACCCCTGAGTGTCCCTGAGTGTCCCCTAGGTGTCCCTAGGCCCCCTGAGTGTCCCTGATGTCCCCTGAGACCCCCTGAGTGTCCCCTAGGCCCCCTAGGTGTCCCCTGGGTGTCCCTGATGTCCCTAGAGACCCCCTGGAGTGTCCCTAGGTGTCCCCTGAGGACCCCTGGGTGTCCCTGAGTGTCCCTGAGTGTCCCTGAGCCCCCTGAGTGTCCCTGATGTCCCCTGAGACCCCCTGAGTGTCCCCTGAGCCCCCTGAGTGTCCCCTGAGTGTCCCTGATGTCCCCTGAGACCCCCTGAGTGTCCCTGAGTGTCCCTGAGTGTCCCCTGGAGTGTCCCCTGAGCCCCCCTGAGTGTCCCTGATGTCCCCTGAGCCCCCTGAGTGTCCCTGAGTGTCCCCTGAGTGTCCCTGAGTGTCCCCTGAGACCCCCTGAGTGTCCCCTGAGACCCCCTGAGACCCCCTGAGACCCCCTGAGTGTCCCCTGAGCCCCCAGCCCCCCAGCCCCTCCCAGCCCCCCAGCCCCTGAGCCCCCAAGCCCCTGAGGCCCCCAGCCCGTCCAGCCCCTGGAGCCTAGGCCCCCCAAGCCCCTGAGCCCCCAGGCCCCCAAGCCCTGAGTGTCCCCAAGCCCCCAGCCCCCAGCCCCCAGCCCTGACCCCTGCCCTGCAGCTCCAAGTCGGGGCCGGGAGCTGGACAAGGTGAAGGGGCTGAAGCTGGAGGAGCTGTGGCTGGATGGGAACCCCCTGTGCGACTCCTTCCGGGACCAGAGCAGCTACATCAGGTCAGTGCGGGCCCTGGGGGGGTCCCCGGGACCCCCAGCACCCCCAGGACCCCCAAAACTAAAACCCCCAGGGACCCCCAAACCCCCCAGGGCTTCCTGCCACTTAGCCTGACTAAAATTCTCATTTGTGCTGCCAGAGCTCTGCCAGAAATCTGCTCTGCTGTGCCAGTGGTGCCCAAAATCTTCCTCAAAGTATTCCCCAAAATCTTCCCCAAAATCTTCCTCAAAATATTCCTGAAAACATTCTCCAAAATATTCCTCAAAATCTTCCTCAAAGTATTCCCCAAAATCTTCCTCAAAGTATTCCCCAAAATATTCCTCAAAATCTTCCTCAAAATATTCCTGAAAATATTCCTGAAAATATTCCCCAAAATATTCCTCAAAATATTCCTCAAAATCTTCAGCAAAGTCTTCCTCAAAATATTCCCCAAAATCTTCCCTAAAACCTTCCCCAAAATCTCTTTCTGTATCTCAAAATCATCCCCAGAATGTTCCCCAAAATATTTCTCAAAATCTTCCCCAAAATCTTTTCCAAAATCTCTCTCTGTATCTCAAAATCATCCCCAAAATTTCCCTCTGGGTGCCCCAAAATCTCTTTGTGCCCCAAAATCTCCCTCATTTCTCCAAAATTTCTCTCAGTTTCCCAAAATCCCCCAGGACCCGTTTGGGGTTTTTTCTTTTTCCTTTTTTTCTTTTCCTTTGTTTCCACTGGATTTTTTTCCCCCCAATTATTTTATTCCCACTTTATTTTGGTTTTTCCTCTTTTATTTTGGTTTTTCCTCTTTTATTTTGTGTTTTTTCTTTTCCCTTTCTCTCTCCTCCTCCTCCTCCCTGAGCTCCCCTGTTCCCCCTCCCCCATCCCACAGGGCTGGAGCCCCCGAACCCCCAAAAATCCCAAAAAAATCCCCAAAAAATCCCCAAAAAATCCCCAAAACCCCCCAAGGGCTCCTGGGGGAGCTGCTCTGCCTCTTCCCCTCTCCCCTCCTTCCCTCCCTCCTTCATCCTCTCTCTTCTTTCTCTTTTTTTTTTCTTTTTTTTCCTCTTTTTCCCCCCCTTATTTTGTCCCTTTTTTGTCCTTTTTTTCTTTCTTTTTTGTCCTTTCTTTCTCGCTTTTTTTCTCTTTTTTTCTCCTTTTTTTCTCCTTTTTTTCCCCTTTTTCCCCTTTTTCCTCTCTCTTTTTTCTCCTTTCCCCATTTTTTCCTCTTTTCCCTCCCTCCCTCCCCCCCTTTCCCCCATTCCGGGGGTCTCTCCCCCATTTCCTCTTTCCCCCCTTTTTTTCTCCCATTCTTGGGGGTCTCTCCCCCTCCCCTTCCCCCAATTCTGGGGGTCTCTCCCCCTCCCTTTTCCCCATTCCTGGGGGTCTCTGGCCCATTTCCCCTCTCACTCCCGGGGGTCTTTTCCCCCCTTTTGCTCCAATCCCGGGGGTCTCTCCCCCATTCCCCCCATTCGGGGGGTCTCTCTCCCTCCCAATCCCCCCAATTCCGGGGTCTCTCCCCAAGTCCTGGGGGTCTCTCCTCCTCCCATTCCTCAATCCCGGGGGTCTCTCCCCATTCCTGTGCATCCCCCCAATCCCGGGGGTCTCTCCCCAATCCGGTCTCTCCCCAATCCTGGGGGTCTCTCCCCCATTCCTGTGCATCCCCCCAATCCCGGGGTCTCTCCCCCACCCAGGGGTCTCTCCCCCTCCCCATTCCCCCATCCCGGGGGTCTCTCCCCCATTCCTGTGCATCTCTCCCCAATCCCGGGGGTCTCTCCCCCCACCCCGGGGGTCTCTGACCAATCCCGGGGGTCTCTCCCACCCAGGGGTCTCTCCCCCCTTCCCATTCCCCAATCCTGGGGGTCTCTCCCTCTCCCCATTCCCCATTCCTCAATCCGGTCTCTCCCCATTCCTGTGCATCTCTCCCCCAACCCGGGGTCTCTCCCCCCCACCCGGGGTCTCTGACCAATCCGGGAGTCTCTCCCCAATCCCAGGGGTCCCTCCCCACCCGGGGGTCCCTCCCCCACCCGGGGGTTCCCTCCCCCGCCCGGGGGTCTCCCAGCGTCCGGGCCTCGCCGAGGCTGGCTAGCCAGAGACGGGTAAGATCCCTCGGGGAGGGGACTGACCTAAGCCAGGCACAGCCGTGAGGGGCGGACGCCGCCGGGGCAGCCCCTCCCAAATCCCGCCCCGGGCAGGCCCAGAGCCCCTCCCCCCGCGGGGAAGCGCGGCCCCGGCCGGGGAGCCGGGGGGAAACACGGAGGGGCAGAGACCCCCGAGCCGGGGGACCCCGGAACTGCTGTGCCCCCCTCCCAAAATCCCTGTGCCCCCCCTCCCCAAAATCCCTGTGCGCCCCCTCCCCCCAATTCCCTGTGCCCCCTCCCCCAATTCCCTGTGCTCCCCCTCCCAAAAATCTCCTGTGCTCCCCCTCCCCCAAAAATCCTTCTCTGGATCCCCCAAATCTTCCCCTTCATCCCCAAATTTCCTTTTTTTGCTTTTTCAAGACCCCCCCAAATTTTTTATTTTTCCTCTTTTTTTTCCACACTCGGAAATTTTTTCCCTTTTTCTTCTCCTTTCCTGCACCCCAAAATCTTCCCTTCTCCCCTCCCTTCCACCCCCAAATTTCCCTTTTTCCACTTTTTTCTGGACCCCTCAAATTCCCCTTTTCCTTCTCTCCTGGGCTCCCCAAATTTTCCTTTTCCCTCTTTTCTGGATCCCCAAATCTTCCCTTTCCTCCCTCCCTTCCACTCCCAAATTTCCATTTTTCCTCCTTCCTGAACCCCCAAATTTTCTTTTTTCCCTCTTTCTTTCTATTTCCCAAATTTTCCTTTTTCTCTTCTTTTTCTGGACCCCCAAATCTCCTTTTTGCCCTTTCCCTGCACCCCCAAATTTCCCTTTTTTCCTCCTTCCCTGCACCCCCAAATTTTCTTTTCCCCCTTTTTTCTGGACTCCCAAACTTTTCTTTTTTCCAGCTCCTTTTTTCCCCAAATTCTTCTTCTGCCCCTCCCCAATTTTCCTCTCTCCCTCTTCCCTTCACCCCCCAAATTTTCCTCTGCACCCCCAAACCTCTCAGAGCCCCCCAAATTCTCTGTGTCCCCCCACCCCACAGTGCCACGACCTGGGGGGATTTTGGGAGTCCCCCCTTGTCCAGGTGAGTAGGGAGCCAGGTAAGACCCCCAGGGCCCCCCAAAAAAAACCCAAAAACCCCCTGGGAAACTGGGGACTAGGGGAGGGGTGACACCAGACCCCCCTGAGTGGGGGGTGGGGCAGTTGGGGGTGGTCCCCAATAATTTGGCTGGGGGGTTGGGGAGGGATTTGGGGGTCCTGGGGGGCTGCTCAGCCCCCACCCACTGTATGCCCCCCGGCAGCTCCGTCAGAGAGAGATTCCCCAAACTGCTGCGCCTGGTGAGTGGGGGGGTCTGGGGAGATTTCTGGGGGGTCTGGGGGTTGAGGGGCAGTCCTGGGGGGTCCTGGGGGGTCTGGGGGGATTTTGAGAGGTCTGGGGAGATCCTGGGGGAGTTTGGAGGATTTTAGGGGGATTTAGGAGCACTGAGGAGCTTTGGGGGATTTTGGGGGGTTTGGAGGGGTCCCTGGGTGGAATTTGGGGGGGTCTGGGGAGGGGATTTTAAGGGGGACCCTGGGGGGGTTGGGGGAGGGTCCTGGAGAGGGGTTTGGGGGGGGATTTGGGGGACCCTGAGGGGGTTTGGGGGGGGGGTCCTGAGGGGGGATTTGGGGGGGTCCTGGGGGGATTTGGGGGATTTGATTTTGGGGAGTCTGGGGGGAATTTTGGGGATTTTGGGGCAGCTCTGACTCCCCCAAAATCTTTTTTGGGCTGTTCAGAGAAGACCCTTCCCCCCATTTCTCAGGGGGGGATTGTTTTTCAGGGGGGATTTAACTGCCCCCCAAATATTTTTTTTTGGGGGTGGGTGGGGGGTGTTTCCCATCAATTCCCACCCCCAAAAATCCCCAAAATCCCCCAAAAAATCCCCAAAAATCCCCCAAATCCCCCAGGGCTGACCCACGAGCTCCCCCCATACAGCCCTTCGACGTCAGAGGCCCCCACGCTGCACCCCCCTGCAAGGTGGGACCCCCCGCTTTTGGGGCGACCCCTCCCCTTTTGGGGGTCCCTCCCCCCTTTTTGGGGCTCCCCCCACCCTCGGGGGGGGCTCACAGTGACCCCACCCCCAAATTTCAGGGCAGCTTCGCCGGCTCCGGCTGACCTCAAGGCTTTGGTGCTGCGCTTCCTCCAGCAGTGGGAGTGCCCCAAAATCATTGCTCAAAAACCCCAAAACCGCCTCAAATAATCCCAAAAATCCTTTTTGTGTCCCCCAAAATCCCCTCTGAACACAGAACCCCCAAAAACCCCCAAAATCCCCTCAAAAATCCCAAAAACCCCCAAAATCTCCTCAAAAACCACCTCAAAAACCCCCAAAATCTCCTCAAAAAATCCTCAAAAAACTTTTGTCTCCCCCAAAAATCCCCTCAACACAGAACCCCCAAAAACCCCAAAATCCTCAAAAAAATCAAAAAAAACCCCAAAAATCTCCTCAAAAATCCCAAAAAACCTTCTGTGTCCCCCAAAAATCCCCTCTAAACACAGAACCCCCAAAAACCCCAAAACCGCCTCAAATAATCCCAAAAAATCCTTCTGTGTCCCCCCAAAATCCCCTCTGAACACAGAACCCCAAAAAACCCGAAAATCCCCTCAAAAAATTCCCCAAAATGTTTATTTCCCCTCCAAAACCCCATTTCACCCCGAAAATCACATTTTGTCCCCAAAAATCCAATTTTCCCCCCCAAAAATCCCATTTCCCCCCCCAAAATCCCATTTTTTTCTCCCCAAATCCCATTTTTTCTCCCCAAATTCCCATTTTCCCCCTAAAAAATCTCATTTTCCTGCAAAATCCCGTTTTCCCCCAAAATATCCCATTTTCCCCTAAAAAATCCCATTTTCCCCCTAAAAAATCCCGTTTTCCCCCCAAAATCTCATTTTCCCCCAAAAATCCCATTTCCCCCTAAAAAATCCCATTTTTTCCCCCAAAATTCCCATTTCCCCCCAAATCCCATTTTTCTCCCCCAAATCCCATTATTTTCTCCCCAAATCCCTTTTTTCTCCCCAAATCCATTTTTTCTCCCCAAATCCCATTTCCCCCATAATCCCATTTTCTCTCCCCCAACTCCCATTTTTTTCTCCCCAAATCCCATTTTTTTTCTCCCCAAATCCCATTTTTTCTCCCCCAAACCCCCAATTTCCCCACCCCAAATCCCATTTTCCCCCAAAAAATTTCATTTTTTTCTCCCCAAATCCTTTTTTTCTCCCCAAATCCCATTTTTTTCTCCCCAAAAATCCCATTTCCCCCCATAATCCCATTTTCTCTCCCCAACTCCCATTTTTCTCCCCAAATGCTGCTATTTCCCCACCCCTCTCCCCAGGTATTACTCCGTGTATCGACTCAGCGACTCGCCAGGGGCTGCTGGAGCCAGCGTATCATGACAGCCTGCTGCTCCCTGAGCATCCCCCTACGGCCCCCACACCCCCCCCAGGTACCCAAAACACCCAAAAACTGCCCAAAAACTGCCCGGGGGGCGCGGGAGCCCCCAAACTGCGAAATCCCAGTGAAATTCTGTTGAAATCCCATTGAAATTCCATGGAAATTCCATTAAAATAAAATTAAAATTCCATTGAAACTTTATTGAAATTCCATTGAAACTTTATTGAAATTCCATTGAAATCCCATTGAAATCCCATGGAAATTCCATTAAAATTCCATTGAAATAAAATTAAAATTCCATTGAAACTCCATTGAAATCCCATCGAAATGCCATTGAAATTAATCAAAATTCCATTGAAATTCCATTGAAATGAATCAAAATCTCATTGAAATTCCATTGAAATCAAATTAAAATTCCATTGAAATTCCATTGAAATCAAATTAAAATGTATTGAAATCCCATTGAAATTCCATTGAAATTTCATTGGAATTTATTAAAATTCCATTGAAATCTCATTGAAATCTCATTAAAATTCCATTGAAATTCCATTGAAATCAAATTAAAATTCATTGAAATTCCACTGAAATCCCATTGAAATTCATTGAAATCCCATTGAAATCCCATTGAAATTCCATTGAAATTAATGAAAATTCTGTTAAAATTCCATTGAAATTCCATTGAAATTCCATTGGAATTCCATTGGAATTTATTAAAATTCCATTGAAATCACATTGAAATCTCATTGAAATTAATCAAAATCCCATTGAAATTCATTGAAATTAATCAAAATTCCATTGAAATTCCATTGAAATCTCATTGAAATTCCATTGAAATCAAATTAAAATTCATTACAGTACCATTGAAATTCCATTGAAATCCCATTGAAATTCCATTGAAATCAAATTAAAATTCCATTGAAATCTCATTGAAATCTCATTGAAATTCCATTGAAATTCATAGAAATTCCATTGAAATAAAATTAAAATTCCATTGAAACTCCATTGAAATTCCATCAAAATCCTATTGAAATTCCTTTGAAATTTCATTCAATTTCATTAAGATCCCATTGAAATCCCATTGAAATTCATTAAAATTTCATTGAAATTCTATTGAAATTTCATTGAAATCTCATTGAAATTCATTAAAATCCCATTGAAATCCCATTAAAATTCTCTTTAAAATCCCATTAAATCCCATGAAATGTGAATTTCAGGAACAGCCTGAACGAGTATTTCAAGGACAGCCGGAACGTGAAGAAGCTCAAGGACCCCAGTGAGAATTTGGGGGGTTTTTGGGGGGGAAATTTGGGGTTTTTGGGGAAATTTGGGGGTTGTTTTGGGGAAATTTGGGGGTTATTTTGTGGAAAATTTGGGGTTTATTTTGTGGAAAATTTGGGGTTTATTTTGGGGGGAAATTGGTTTTTTTAGAGGTTATTTGGGGGTTTTTGAGGGGAAATTTGGGGTTTTTTAGAGGGAAATTTTGGATTTTTTGAGGTTTTTTTAGGGAAAATTTAAGGGATTTTAAGGGCTTTTCAGGGAGGGTTTTTTAGGAAGGTTTTGACTTTTTTTAGGGCAGATTTCTGAATTTTTATGGGAATTTTTGGGGAATGTTTCAGGATTGTTCCCCAGGAGGTTTTTGAGGCTATTTTTTTGGGTTTTTTTTTTTTTTTTTTGAGGGAGTTCTAAAAGTTTTTGGGAGTTTTAGGGAGAATTTTTGATATATTTGAATATTTTCTGTGGAGATTTTGGGGACATTTTGGTGTTTTTCTCAAAGGAGCTTTTAAGGGTTTTTAGGCAGTTTTTGAGTTTTTGAGGCAGATTTTGATGCATTTTTGGTGATTTTTTGTGGGATTTTTTGGAATTTTTGTGGGTTTTATTAGAGGAGCCTTTGATATTTTTTCTCAAGGGACTTTTGAGTGACTTTTGAATGATTTTTGATGGGTTTTGACTTTTTTTGGGGCAGATTTTGGTGCCGTTTCACCGATTTTTATGGGAATTTTTGTGGGAATTTTTGTGGGAATTTTTGGGGAGTGTTTCAGGATTGTTCCCCAGGAGGTTTTTGGGATGCCCTCAATGTTTTTTTGGGTTTTTCCCCCCCAGCCATGCGCTTCAAGCTGCTCAAGCACACCAGGCTGAACGTGGTGGCGTTTCTGAACGAGCTGCCCAAGACCCAGCACGACGTCAACTCCTTCGTGGTGGACATCTGTGCCCAGACGGTGACTGGGGATTGGGATTTGGGGTTTGGGGATTTTGGGGTTTGGGAGTTTGGGGTTTGGGGTTTGGGATTTGGGGATTTGGGAATTTAGGACTGAAAATTTGGGAGTTTGGGGATTTTGGGGAATTGGGGATTTGAAATTTGGGGAGTGGGGGAGTTGGGGATTTGGGGTTTGGGGATTTGGGGTTTGGGGTTTGGGGTTTGGGAGTTTGGGAGTGGGGATTGGGGATTTTTGGGGGTTTGGGGATTTTGGGGATTTGGGGGAATTTAGGGGATTTGAAATTTGGGGGAGTGGGGGAGTTAGGGGATTTGGGAATTTAGGACTGGGGATTTGGGGATTGGGGATTTGGGAGTTTGGGGATTTGGAATTTGGGGGAGTGGGGGAGTTGGGGATTTGGGAATTGAGATTTGGGGATTTGGGGTTTGGGGGTTTGGGGATTGGGGATTTGGGAATTTGAAATTTGGGGAGTCGGGGAGTTGGGGATTTGGGATTTTGGGAATTTGGGAATTTGGAGATTTGGGAATTTGGGGGTTTGGGGATTGGGGAGTTTGGGATTTGGGAATGGGGGATTTGGGGTTTGGGATTTGGGGATTTGGGGAATTGGGGATTTGGGGGAATTTGGGGAGTTGGGGGATTTGGGAATTTGGGAGTTTGGGGATTTGGGAGTTTGGGGATTTGGGAATTGGGGGTTTGGGGATTTTGGGGATTTGGGCATTGGGGATTTCCGATTTGGGGATTTGGGAATTGAGATTTTTGGGGTTTGGGGATTTGGATATTTGGGGTTTGGGATTTGAGGATTGGGGATTTGGGGGATTTGGAATTTGGGGTTTGGGGATGGGGGATTGGGAATTTGGGATTTGGGGATTGGAATTTTTCTGATTTTGGGAATTTGGGAGTTTGGGGATTTGGGAATTGGGGTTTGGGGATTTGGGAATTTGGGGATTTGGAATTTGGGGATTTGGAATTTGGGGTTTAGGGATTTGGGGATTGGGGATTGGGGATTAGGAATTGGGAATTTGGGATTTGGGGATTGGGAATTTGGGGATTTGGGAATCCCAGCCCTGACCCGCCCTGTGTTCCAGAACACGCTGCTCTGCTTCACCGTCCACGGCATCTTTAAGGAAGGTCAGTTCCCCTTTTTCCCCTTTTTCCCCTTTTTTCCTCCTTATTCCCATCCTATTTCCCCTCTTTTTTCTCCTATTTTCCCTCTTTTTTTTCCTCTTCTTCCATCTTTTCCCTCCCTTTTCCCCCTCATTTTCTCCTCTTTTCCTCCTTTTCTCCTCTTCTTTCTTCCCCCTTTCCCCTTCCCTTTTCTCCTTTTTCACCCCTTCTCCATTTCCCTCCTTTTCACCCCCCTTCTCCTTTTCCTTTTTCCCCCATTTTTCCCTCCTTTCCCTGCTCTTACTTTTTCCCCTTTTTTCCTCCCACATTTGCCCCCCCTTTCTCCCCCCATTTTTCCCATTTTTATCTCCCCCTTTTTTATCCATTTTTTTCCCCATCCCCCCATTTTTCCTCCAATTTTTCCCCATTTTCTCCCCCTTTTTTTCCTCCATTTTTTCCCTCCATTTTTTCTCCAGTTTTTTCCCATTTTTCTCCCCCATTTTTCCCCCATTTTCCCTGCTCATCCTGCCCCTCTCTCCCCCCCAGTGGATGGGAAATCTCGGGATTCTGTCCGAGCTTTCACCACGGATGTTCATCGCCGTTCGACACGGCAACAGCGGGTGAGGCCCCCACAAAAATCCACAAAAAAATCCTCAGTTTTCCTCTAAATCCCCCATTTTTCCCCCTAAATCCCATGGCTTTCCCCTAAATTCTCATTTTTCCCCCCGTAAACTCTGATTTTTTTACCCCTAAATCCCCATTTTTTTCCCCCTAAATCCCCTTTTTTTTCTTTTTTTTTCCCCCTATATCCCCATTTCTCCCCCCAAACCCTAATTTTTTTTCCCCCTAAATCCCTTTTTTTTCCTTTTTTTTCCCCCCTAAATCCCCATTTTTTTCCATATTTTTCCCCCTAAATCCCATTTTCCCCCCTAAATCCCATTTCTTCCTTATTTTTTTTCCCCTATATCCCCATTTCTCCCCCCAAACCCCGATTTTTTTCCCCCTAAATCCCATTTTTTCCCCCTAAATCCCATTTTTCCCCCTAAATCCCATTTTTTCCCTATTTTTCCCCCCTAAACCCCAATTTTTTTTCCCCCTAAATCCCATTTTTCCCCCTAAATCAAATTTTTTTCCTTATTTTTCCCCTAAACCCCAATTTTTGTTCCCCTAAATCCCATTTTTTTCCCCTAAATCCCATTTTTCCCCTAAATCCCATTTTTTTCCTTATTTTTTCCCCAAACCCCCAATTTTTTTTCCCCTAAATCCCATTTTTTCCCCTAAATCCCATTTTTTCCTTATTTTTCCCCAAACCCCAATTTTTTTTCCCCTAAATCCCATTTTTCCCCCTAAATCCCATTTTTTCCTTATTTTCCCCCCAAACCCCAATTTTTTTTTCCCCTAAATCCCATTTTTTTTCCCCCTAAACCCCCATTTTTTCCATATTTTTCCCCCTAAATCCCATTTTTTTTCCTTATTTTTCCCCCCAAACCCCAATTTTTTTTCCCCTAAATCCCATTTTTCCCCCTAAATCAAATTTTTTTCCTTATTTTCCCCTAAACCCCCAATTTTTGTTCCCCTAAATCCCATTTTTTTTCCCCTAAATCCCATTTTTCCCCCTAAATCCCATTTTTTTCCTTATTTTTCCCCAAACCCCAATTTTTTTTCCCCTAAATCCCATTTTTCCCCCTAAATCCCATTTTTTTCCTTATTTTTCCCCCAAACCCCAATTTTTTTTCCCCTAAATCCCATTTTTCCCCTAAATCCCATTTTTTCCTTATTTTTCCCCCAAACCCCAATTTTTTTTCCCCTAAATCCCATTTTTTCCCCCTAAACCCCATTTTTTTCCATATTTTTCCCCTAAACCCCCGATTTTTCCCCCAAACCCCCGATTTTTTCCCCCTAAATCCCATTTTTTCCATATTTTTCCCCCTAAATCCCATTTTTTCCTTTTTTTCCCCCCTAAATCCCCATTTTTTATTCCCCCAAACCCCGATTTTTTTTCCCCTAAATCCCATTTTTTTCCATTTTTTTTCCCCCTAAATCCCATTTTTTCCATATTTTTCCCCCAAATCCCATTTTTTCCCTTTCCCCACCCCAAATCCCATTCCCCCCCCATTTGTGTCCCCGTGCCAGGCTGTGCATCGTGAACGACGAGCTGTTTGTGCGCGGGGCCAGCCCCGAGGAGCTGCGCAAAGCCTTCGCCCTGCCGGCGCCCACGCCCTCCTCCAGCCCCGTGCCCACCCTGACGGCCGAGCAGCAGGAGATGCTGGCGGCCTTCGCCATGCAGTCGGGCATGAACCTCGAGTGGTCCCAGAAGTGAGTCCCAAAAATCCCAAAAAACAAAAAAATTCCACCCAAAACCCCCAAAAAATCACCCTGAGAACTCCTGAAAACTGCGAAAAAATCCACCTTAAAATTGCTTTAAAATGGCTCGAAACACCTCCAAAAAACCTTTAAATATCCCTCTAAAAAAACCTCCAAAAAGTCTGAAATTTTAAATGAAAATTGTTAAAATAAAAATCCCCAAAATCCCCTGAGCAGCAGGAGATGCTGGCGGCCTTCGCCATGCAGTCGGGCATGAACCTCGAGTGGTCCCAGAAGTGAGTCCCAAAACCCCCAAAAAACAGAAAAATTCCACCCAAAACCCCCAAAAAATCACCCTGAGAACTCCTGAAAACTGCGAAAAAATCCACCTTAAAATTGCTTTAAAATAGTTCAAAACACCTCCAAAAAAACTTTAAATATCCCTCTAAAAAAACCTCCAAAAAGTCTGAACTTTTAAATGAAAATTGTTAAAATAAAATACCCAAAATCCCCTGAGCAGCAGGAGATGCTGGCGGCCTTCGCCATGCAGTCAGGCATGAACCTCGAGTAGTCCCAGAAGTGAGTCCCAAAAAACACAAAAAACAAAAAAAATTCCACCCAAAACCCCCAAAAAAATCACCCTGAGAACTCGTGAAAACTGCGAAAAAAATCCACCTTAAAATGGCTTAAAAATGGCTCGAAACACCTCCAAAAAACCTTTAAATATCCCTCTAAAAAAACCTCCAAAAAGTCTGAAATTTTAACTGAAAATTGTTAAAATAAAATACCCAAAATGCCCCGAGCAGCAGGAGATGCTGGCGGCCTTCGCCATGCAGTCAGGCATGAACCTCGAGTGGTCCCAGAAGTGAGTCCAAAAAACAAAAAAAACCCCAAAAACCCCAAAAAAACAAAAAAAAAATCACCCTGAAAATCTCTCAAAACGCCCCAGAAAATCCCTTAAAAATTCCCAAACATCATCCCAAAAATCCCTCAAAAATGCCTCCAGATATTGCTCAAAATCCCTCAGAAATACCGTTGAAAAAAAAAACCAAATTCACCCGGAAAATCCTCAAAAAAACCCAAAATGCCCCAAAAATCCCCAAAATGCCCCAAATTCCCCAAATCCCAACCCTGTCCTGTCCCTCAGGTGCCTCCAGGACAACGACTGGGATTACGGCCAGGCCGGGCAGGTTTTCACCCAGCTCAAGGTGAGTTTTCCCATTTTTCCCCTTTTTCCATTTTTCCCATTTTTTTTCCTTTTTTTCCCCATTTTTTCCCATTTTTGGGCTCCCCTCACTGACTCCCCCCCCTCGTTGCAGATGGAAGGGAAGATTCCAGAGGTCGCGTTTCTTAAGTGAACGTTGGAGATCCCCGCCCCCTCCCCGCGCCCCCTCCCGTGTTCGATCCCCGTCGAGTTTTGTAAATAAATCGATCGATTATTGATTATCGAATATTGATTTTTTTCGGGGCGCGGCGCCTTTAAGGGCGGGCGGTGAGGGCAGGGCGGGAACGCGCCCGTAACAAAGATGGCGGCGGGGGGCGCGCGGGATCAGGGGCTGATTGGCTGAGGCGAAATTGGAGCCGCAGCCGATTGGCTGAGCCGCTACGTGAAATCTGATTGGTTGCGGCTCCTGTTTCGCGGCAGCCGATTGGCTGAGGCGCTGCGTGACCCGGAAGTACCGGCGGCGCGGTACCGCCGTTCCGCTGTCATGGCGGCGCGGGCGGCGCTGGAGGTCGCGGCGCTGTCCCGGGACGTGGTTCTGTTCGAGCACGACCGCAGCCGCTTCTTCCGCCTCGTGGGGCTCTTCTGCGCGGGCCAGGGGCTCTTCTGGGCTTACCTGGCTCATTTCGCCTTCACGTCGCTGCGCCCCCCGCCCGCAACCGAGCCCGGGCCCGATGACCCGCTGCGACCCCGCGACAACAAGTGGCGCTTTGGGTTCACGGCGTCCTGCCTGACCGTCGGTACCGGGGGAGCGGGGCCGCAGCGGGAGCGGGAGAACCGGGGAAGGCAGCGGGACGGGGATCGGAGCGGGCTCAGGAACCGGGATCGAACCGGGCTGAGGGGGAGCGGGGCCGGGGCGGCGGGACCGGGATCGGACCGGGCTCAGGGCAGCAGGACCGGGGCTCACACCGGGGCCGGGAGATCGGGACCGAGGCTCACACCGGGCTCGGAGCAGCGGGACAGGGGTTTACACCGGGCTCAGGGAAACGGAACCAGCGTTCGCACGGGGCTCGGGGCAGCAGGACCGGGATCGAACCGGGCTCGGGACAGCAGGACCGGGGCTCGCACCGGGACCAGGGCTTGCACCGGGCTCAGGGCAACGGAACCGGGGCTCGCACCGGGCTCGGGGTTCGCACCGGGCTCAGGGCAGCAGGACCGGGGTTAGCACCAGGGCCGGGACAGCGGGACCGGGATCGGACCGGGCTCGGGGCAGCGGGACCGGGTCTCTCACCGGGCTCACGGCAGCGGGACCGGGGCTCCCACCGGGCTCAGGGCAACGGAACCGGGGGTCGCACCGGGCTCGGGGCAGCGGGATCGGGATCGAACCGGGCTCAGGGCAACGGAACCGGGGCACGCACCGGGCTCGGGGCAGCGGGACCGGGATCGAACCGGGCTCGGGGCAGGAGAACCGGATCCCGCCCCGTCGCCCTGACCGCCGCCCGTGCCCCCAGGCTCGCTGATCGTGGCCGCGGGCTGGCTGCTGCCGCTGCGCTCCGTGCGCCGGGTGACGCTGCTGCGGGGCGGCACCGAGGTCTCCATCGGCACCCACGGCCCGCTCGGGCTCGGCCGCCGCTCGCTGACGGTGCCGCTGCGGGACGTGTCCGGCCGCGCGCACCGCAGCGAGGTGGCCGCCGCCATCCCCATCAAGGTCAAGGGCTTCCCCTTCTTCTTCCTGCTGGACAAGGGCGGGCAGCTCCGCGACCCGCGGCTCTTCGATGTCACCGTGGGCGCCTTCCGCAAGCTCTAGGCGGGGGCGCGGCGCGCTCGTCACCCGGTGCCACCTGCGGACGGAGCGGGGGCGCTGCGGGGCTGTCACTTGTCACCCCCAAAATAAACTGTGAAAAACCCACCCGGCTCGGGGGGGGGGCACTGAAGGGCTGTCACTTGTCACCCCCAAAATAAACTGTGAAAAACCCACCCGGCTCGGGGGGGCACTGCAGGGCTGTCACTTGTCACCCCCAAAATAAACTGTGAAAAAACCACCCGGCTCGGGGGGGGGGATTTTTGGGGGGTCTCTAGCTTGGGACACCGGGATTGTCACTGTTTGTCACCTCTCAAGGAACGGGAGCATCTGGAGGGGGGAATTGAGGGGATGCTGGGACTGTCACCCTTTGTCACTTCACAAACCGTGGGACCCCCGCTTGTTCTGGGGGGTGAATTTGGGGGAGCCCCCAGCCAGCCTCGCTGGGGGACACCGGGCGTGTCACCCCCTTGTCACCCTCGCAATAAACCCTGAGACGTTCACCTGCTCTGGGGGGATGAGGGTGGAATTTGAGGTTCCAGTATCACACCCCCAGACACCCGGGACAGGTCTGAGGCACTTGGAGCCGTTTCAGGCTGTTTTGGGGAGGTTTTGGGGGGGCTCCCGTGTTCCCCTCTCTCGGCTCTTCAGGGCGAATGCAAATGAGCAGGCAAAAAAAATTAATTACATTAGAGGCGAGGCGTGTAGTGTACGGAGCGGGGTTAAGCTAAAAAAAAAAAAAAAATTAGATTTAAAAGAGGCGGGGCGAATGCAAATACAGTGGCGCTGTCGGCCAATCAATGCAAGGAAACAGCGGTGGGCGGGGTTGCAAAAAAGCCCGGATGTAGATTTGCATAAGGGGCGGAATTATGCAAAGTAGTGGCGAAGCAGAGCGGGGTGCATGCTGGGAGGATGATTTTTGCGGGATTTTGTGGTTCAGGGGAGTCGGATGGTGCGGGATGAGAACGGGAGGTGTAGGAGGAGATGCGGAAAACGATCAGGAACGGGACAGGATGACCGGAAAGGCGGCCGGGGGTGCCCGTGAGCTGCGAGCGGGGCCAGCGCCGCCGGCCGCGGGGCGCGGCCTCAATTCATCCTCTCTTCCCAGCCTTTGGGTTGAGATGGAGAATTCCAATTGCTTGCCCCCCACCCGTGTTCCGCCTAAACAGCGAGAAAAGCGGGATCTCTTCCCGGTGCGCTCTGACCCGGCGCCGGTGGGAACCGTGCCCTGGCCGCCTCCTCCTTTCGTGTACCTGCCTCCCTCTGAGCGGGACCGGGCGGCGCCGCCGAGAGCAGCGCGCCCCACTTAACCCGCCCCTCCCTCCTTCCCCCCTCCATGGGGGACCTGGGCAGGTGAAAAGTACGTGAAGAAGTGGAGGAACTGTGAAAAACGTGTTTCTGTCGCGATATCTACCGCTCCTGCTGCTGGTTTGGAGCCTCTCCTGCACTCAGTGTTCCGGTATTGCAGCTCCTCCGGGAACGGTGCACCCGCCACGGGGACGTAAAACGGTGAAAAACAGCTGATACTGCTGGTATCAGATTAAATCGTGATACTATCGCGATATCAGCCGTGCTCGCTGTTCTTCCATAGCTCACGGACTCTCTGCTGTACTCAGTGTCCCGGTACCGCAGCGCCTCCGGGAATGGTGCACCCGCCACGGGAACCTAAAATGGTGAAAAACAGCTGATACTGCTGGTATCAGATTAAATCGTGATCATATCGCGATATCAGCCGCCCTTGGTGCTGGTTGGGAGCTCCAACAGTCTCTGCTGCGCTCGCTGTCCCGGTGTTGCAGCGCCGCCGGGATCGGTGCACCGCCAACAGGGGTGAAAAACGGTGAAAAATAGATTTGAGAATGGTGGAACTGGGTTAAATCGTGATCATATCGCGATATCAGCCGTGCTCGCTGCTCTTCCATAGGTCACAGACTCTGTGCTGTACTCAGTGTCCCGGTACCGCAGCGCCTCCGGGAACGGCGCACCCGCCACGGGGCCCTTCACTGGCGACAAACAGACCAAAAATATAAAAAAGGAACAAAACCCGAGCAGTGTTACCGGCGCTACCGGGGCTTGGCTCTGCCGGTGTCCCTGCGGCTCTCACCGCTCCGCGCATCGCCCGACACGCCTGAGCGGCGCCGGGCGGATTTATGCAGATTAAAAAGGCGGAACCATGCAAATTAGACACCAAGAGCATCACGGGAGTAAAAAAATTCGGGCAGATTTTCGCAATTTTAGGGATGGGTGAGTGCGAAATGAGGGAGAAAAGCGCGGGAGGAGATGCGGGAAAATTTCGGGAACGGGAGAGGATGACCGAGAAGGCGGCCGGGGGTGCCCGTGAGCTGCGGGCGGGGCGAGCGGCGGCGGGCGCGGGGCGCGGTGACTGGGCGCCATCGCTTCTCGGCCTTTTGGCTAAGATCAAGTGTAGTATCTGTTCTTATCAGTTTAATATCTGATACGTCCTCGATGAGAGGACTTCATATTAAACGGATTTTTGGCGCTGGGAGTTGGATCCGGAGCTTGCTCCCTCCGCTCCGCGCATCGTCCCGGTATTGCAGTGCCTCCGGGAACGGTGCACCCCCCACGGGGACCTAAAATGGTGAAAAATAGAAATTAAGTTCCGAGAGCTAAATAATATCTCTGAATTTTTGCGAGAGTTCAGTGTTCGCTGTCACTGCAGAGCGTTGTTTAGCCGCTCTGCACAATGCCCGGGTGTTGCTGCGCTTTCGAGCACGCTGCGTTCTGCACGGCGCCTCTTTCAGCGCTTGACTTGGCTGACCTCATCAGTTATTTATTTAATTAATAAATATCGCGTTCTTATCGCGACATCACTCACGGCTTCGTGACAAAGTATTGTTCCCCCCTCAGGTCCCTCGAGGAGGTCCCGTCCTTCCCTCATCCCCTCAGGGCCGGGAAATGGCGGCGGCGCCTTCGCCTCCCTCCCTCACCCTGCGGTGAATCCTCACTTCCTGCCTGAATTCTGCAGATTGCGGTAAAAATATTGAATATTTAATTTTCTAAAACGGAACCGTGAGGGGGGAATGGGAATATTTCAGTAAATGGATCTGTGAGGCGAGCGAGGAGCCTGCGGGAGCGCAGGCTTCCTTAAGGGAAACGTGGCCTCGGCGCATCTTCTGCACTCGTTCCAGTTTAAAACTGAACGTGTTTTACTCAGTAGTTTTTTATTTTTTATATTTTTACCGGTTTGGGGGTCATTTCTCGGTAGGAATTTTCCGCTGCTCTCCTTCAGGCCGGGGAACAAAATGGCGGCGGGCGGGAAACGCGTGAAGGGAGCGTTGGGTGAAGCACCCGAGGAGAAAAAAGAGCGACATTTCGGCCTCATGTCGCGATATACACACGATACACGCCAGCGATTGAATTATCGGCCCTGAACCGTCGGCGGGAGCGAGAATTTGGCGTCGTTTTCAGCCTTGTGAGGGGACGGGGGAAATGGAGCCTCCCCAGCGGCGGCACCGCTTTACCGGGAACCCGGAGACAGCGGAGAGAAATCCTCGCGTTCAATATCGCTTTAAAGAGTGAAAATCTGAAGAGTTTAAATCTAAAATTTCAAAGTTTAAATCTAAAGAGTTTAAATCTAAAGGTAGAAATCTGGTTTTGATCACGGATAAATAAAATACCGGGGGGGTGGGCGGCGGGGGCAGCGCTCCCAGAGGCGCTGCAGTACCGAGACAACGCGCGGAGGGGAAAAAGTTCTTTAAAGCGGAAACCGAATTATTAGAGATCAGGATTATGGGTAAAACTAATGGGAATATCGCGATTATGTTAATTTCAGAGTTTTTCTAATCTGTTTTTCACCTTTTTAGGTCCCCGTGGGGGTGCACCGTTCCCGGAGGCACTGCAATACCGGGACGATGCGCGGAGCGGAGGGAGCAAGCTCCGGATCCAACTCCCAGCGCCAAAAATCCGTTTAATATGAAGTCCTCTCATCGAGGACGTATCAGATATTAAACTGATAAGAACAGATACTACACTTGATCTTAGCCAAAAGGCCGAGAAGCGATGGCGCTCACTCACCGCGCCCCGCACCCGCCGCCGCTCGCCCCGCCCGCAGCTCACGGGCACCCCCGCGCCGCCTTTCCGGTCATCCTCTCCCGTTCCCGAAATTTTCCCGCATCTCCTCCCGCGCTTTTCTCCCTCATTTCGCACTCACCCATCCCTAAAATTGCGAAAATCTGCCCGAATTTTTTTACTCCCGTGATGCTCTTGGTGTCTAATTTGCATGGTTCCGCCTTTTTAATCTGCATAAATCCGCCCGGCGCCGCTCAGGCGTGTCGGGCGATGCGCGGAGCGGTGAGAGCCGCAGGGACACCGGCAGAGCCAAGCCCCGGTAGCGCCGGTAACACTGCTCGGGTTTTGTTCCTTTTTTATATTTTCGGGTCTGTTTGTCGCCAGTGAAGGGCCCCGTGGGAGGGCAGCGATGCCGGAGGCGCTGCAATATCGGGACAAGGAGCGCAGCGCAGAGCGTGTGAGCGCTGCAGGAACAGCGAGAGCGGCTGATACTGCGATAGAACCAAAATTTAACCCAATTCCCGTAGTTTCAGATCTGGTTTTCACCATTTTAAGGTCCCCGTGTGGGGCGCACCGTTCCCGGAGACGCTGCAATACCGGGACAATCAGTGCAACAGAGACTCTGCGTGCTGCAAACCATCACCCAGGACGGTTAATATCGCGATAGAATCATGAATCATACCTCCCATCACTTTGAACTGTATTTTTTACCGATAGAAGTCCCCGTGGGGGGTGCACCGTTCCCGGAGGCACTGCAATACCGGGACGATGCGCGGAGCGGAAGGAGCAAGCTCCGGATCCAACTCCCAGCCCCAAAAATCCGTTTAATATGAAGTCCTCTCATCGAGGACGTATCAGATATTAAACTGATAAGAACAGATACTACACTTGATCTTAGCCAAAAGGCCGAGAAGCGATGGCGCTCAATCACCGCGCCCCGCACCCGCCGCCGCTCGCCCCGCCCGCAGCTCACGGGCACCCCCGGCCGCCTTTCCGGTCATCCTCTCCCGTTCTCGGAGTTTTTTCGCATCTTATTCCGCACCTCCCATTTTCATCCTGCACCGTCCGACTCGCCCTGAACCCCGAAATCCCGCAAAAAATCATTTTCCCATCATTCACCTCGCTCCGTGTTTGCCGCTAATTTGCATAACCCCGCCTCTCCCCCGGCAGCGCGGGAGTTTTAAGCGCGGCAGCGGAGCCCTGGGAGAATGGGGAAATTCGCGATTTTTGGAGTGCTGGCTGCTCCTGGTGAGGATGAGGAGGGTCCGGGGGGTCCCTCAAGGGGCAATGGTGGGAGCTGGGCGTACGTGGGGGCAGCTTGGGATCGTTTTTTATTCCATGTCATATTCCCAGTTCCCTGATTTCCATCCCAGTTCGTCCCCAGTCCCTCCCCAACAGATCCTTGCGACTCCAGGAAAACGCGGCGAGTGAGAAGGAACAAGAGCTGGAACACAAGCAAAAAAATCTTCTCTCCATAATTGTGTTTTAAATGGAGGGGGAACCCAATCACCGACCGTTCTCACAGTTCCATTTTCATTTTCCTTTTTCATTATTTTGCCCGCTCTAATTAACAAACAGCAAAATGGCAAAGAGCCATTTCCCTTCCTTTTTGCTTTAAAGATCACAAATGCGCGGGCATTTCATCGCGGGGCTCGCGGAGGTCGCGATAGTTCCCTGAGGGGAGCGGCCGCCATGACGGGAGGGGCGCGGTCATGTTATGACCACGCCCATCGTGGGTGTGGTTCCCGCGCTACCGGAAGTGACGCTTTCCCGGAAGCGGCGCGGGCGCTGCTCCGGAAGCGGCGGGCGCTGCCCCGGAAGCGGCGCGGGGCGGGACGGGCGGCGATGGCGGCGGAGGAGCCTCAGCAGCCGCAGCCGGAGCCGCTGGGCGGCAGCGATGCCGACGGTACCGACGGCGCCTCCCTCGCACTCCCCCATCCCGCCGCCCTCGGCACGGGATCCCCCCGGTTCTCCTGAACCCCCAAAAAACACCGCGATCCCCCCAGCCCCTCCCGGTGACCCCCGGTGACCCCCGGTGTCCCCGCAGGTGTGAACTGCCTGGCGTACGACAGAGGCGATCATGGCGCAGCAGGACCGCATCCAGCAGGAGGTGCGGGATCCCCCTCCCCAAATTCCCCCCAAATTCCCCCCAAATTCCCCAAATTCCCCCAAATTTCCCAAATAATTCCCCAAATCCCCCGAACCCCCCGGTGCCCCCGCCCGTGACCCCCGTTCGCCCCCGCAGATCGCGGTGCAGAACCCGCTGGTGTCCGAGCGCCTCGAGCTCTCCGAGCTCTACAAGGAGTACGCGGAGGATGACCACGTGTACCAGGAGAAAATCAAGGTGCGGCACTGGGGGACTGGGGATGGACTGGGAGGGGAACTGGGATCAACTGGGAGGCACTGGCACAGACTGGGATGGACTGGGAGGGGGACTCGGAGGCACTGGGATGGACTGGGGGGCACTGGCACAGACTGGGATGGACTGGGGGGCACTGGGATGAACTGGAGGTCACTGGGATGGACTGAGGGATACTGGGATGGACTGGGGGGTTCTGGGATGAACTGGTATGGACTGGGGGAGCACTGGAAGAGACGGGAGGGCACTGGGATGGACTGGGGAGCTCTGGGATGGACTGGGGGGCACTGGGATGGACTGGAGGCTACTGGGACAGACTGAGGGACACTGGGATGGACTGGGGGCACTGGGACAGACTGGGGGGTCACTGGGATGGACTGGGACAGACTGGGGGACACTGGGATGGGCTGGGGGACACTGGGGAGGACTGGGGTCACTGGAGGATACTGGAGGGTACTGGGACACTGAGGCGGAGCTGGGGAGAGGCTGGAAGATACTGGGACAAACTGGGACAAACTGGGACACCAGGATGGGGTTGGCTGCAGCTGGGCTGTCCCCAGGGGTGTCCCTGTCCCCCAATGTCCCCTGTCCCCATGTCCCCATTGTCCCTGTCCCCCCCAATGTCCCTGTGTCCCCCAGGGGTGTCCCTGTCCCCCCATGTCCCTGTCCCCAATGTCCCCAGTGTCCCCATGTCTGTCCCTGTCCCCAGGACCTGCTGCAGAAGTACTCGTACATCCCAGTGTCCCCAGTGTCCCCGTCCCCCATGTCCCTGTCCCCATGTCCCCAGTGTCTCCAGTGTCCCCATGTCCCTAGCACCTGCTGCAGAAGTACTCTCGTACATCCCAGTGTCCCCCTGTCCCCAGTGTCCCCATGTCCATGTCCCCATGTCCCCATGTCTGTCCCTGTCCCTGTCCCCAGGACCTGCTGCAGAAGTGCTCGTACATCTGTGTCCCCATGTTGCCAGTGTCCCCATCATGTCCCCATGTCTGTCCCTGTCCCCCAATGTCCCCATGTCCCCATGTCTGTCCCTGTCCCCATCATGTCCCCATGTCCCCATGTCTGTCCCTGTCCCTGTCCCCAGGACCTGCTGCAGAAGTACTTTCGTACATCCGTGTCCCCATGTCCCCATGTCTGTCCATGTCCCCATGTCTGTCCCTGTCCCTGTCCCCAGGACCTGCTGCAGAAGTACTGGAAGTACATCCATGTCCCCAGTGTCCCCAGGGGGTGTCCCCATGTCCCCATGTCTGTCCCTGTCCCCATGTCCCCAGGACCTGCTGCAGAAGTACTTTCGTACATCCGTGTCCCCATGTCCCCATGTCTGTCCATGTCCCCATGTCTGTCCCTGTCCCTGTCCCCAGGACCTGCTGCAGAAGTACTTTCGTACATCCATGTCCCCAGTGTCCCCCAGGGGGTGTCCCCATGTCCCCATGTCTGTCCCTGTCCCCTGTCCCCAGGACCTGCTGCAGAAGTACTTTCGTGCATCCGTGTCCCCATGTCCCCATGTCTGTCCATGTCCCCATGTCTGTCCCTGTCCCTGTCCCCAGGACCTGCTGCAGAAGTACTGTAGTACATCCGTGTCCCCATGTCTGTCCCTGTCCCCCATCATGTCCCCATTGTCCCCATGTCCCTGTCCCCAGGACCTGCTGCAGAAGTACTCGTACATCCGTGTCCCCCAGGGGTGTCCCCATGTCCCCATGTCTGTCCCTGTCCCCAGGACCTGCTGCAGAAGTACTCGTACATCCGCAAGACGCGGCCGGACGGGAATTGTTTCTATCGCGCCTTTGGCTTCGCGCACCTGGAGGCGCTGCTGGAGGACGGGCAGGAGCTGCAGCGGTGGGACCCCAAAAACACCTGGCACCCCAAAAATACACCCAGGGATCCCAAAAATACACCTGGGATCCCAAAAACTGCCCAAAAATACACCCTGGGATCCCAAAAATACACCCTGGGATCCCCAAAAATACCTGGGACCCCAAAATGCCCAAAAAATACAGCCAGAGAACCCGGAAGAAATACACCTGGGACCCCCAAAACAGCCTAAAAAATACACCCTGGGATCCCAAAAATACACCTGGGACCCAAAAAACAGCCCCAAAAATACACCCAGGGACCCCAAAAACAGCCCCAAAATACACCTCGGACCCCAAAAACTGACCTGGGACCCCAAAAATACACCCGGGACCCCAAACCAGCCCAAAATACACCCTGGGACCCCAAAAATACAGCCAGGGATCCCAAAAACTGCCCTGGGACCCCCAAAATACAACCCTAGGATCCCCAAACTGACCTGGGACCCCCAAAAATACACCCAGAAACCCCAAAAACACACAGATGCCCAAACACCTGAGACCTCCCAAAACAACCTGAGACTCCCCCAAACTGCAGAGACCCCCCCAAACCACTGGGTGTCCTTTTTGGTGCCCCTGAGCCCCCCTGGGATGTTGGGGTGCCCCCTGAGCCCCCTGGGATGTTGGGGTGTCTTTTTGGGCCCCTGGGGTGTTGGGGTGCCTAGAAACCCCCAGGGATTTTTGGGGTGTCCCCTTGCCCCCAGGAATTTTGGGGTGTCCCTTTGAGCACCCCAGGGATTTTTGGGGTGTCCCCTTTGCTCCCCAGGGATGTTGGAGTGTCCCTTTGAGTTTCTGGGATTTTTGGGGTGTCCCTTTGCCCCCAGGGTGTTGGGGTGCCCCCTAAAGAGCCCCCGTGTCCCCCCAGGTTCAAGGAGGTGTCAGCAACGCCAGCAAGGAGGAGCTGGTGGCGCAGGGATTCACCGAGTTCACCATCGAGGACTTCCACAACACGGTGGGACAGGGGGACACGGGGGGACAGGGGGACAGGGACAGGTGTGTGTGTGTGTGTGTGTGACCCAGGTGTGACACAGGTGTGTGTGTGTGACACAGGTGTGACACAGGTGTGTGTGTGTGTGACACAGGTGTGACAGAGGTGTCACAGGTGTGATACAGGTGTGACACAGGTGTGACAGGTGTGACACAGGTGTGACACAGGTGTGACACAGGTGTGACAGGTGTGACACAGGTGTGACAGGTGTGGCACAGGTGTGACAGGTGTGACAGGTGTGTCCCGCAGCTGATGGAGCTGATCGCGTGGCGTGGGCGCCCGTGTGTGTGTGTGACTCAGGTGTGACACAGGTGTGACAGGTGTGACACAGGTGTGACACAGGTGTGACAGGTGTGACACAGGTGTGACAGGTGTGACACAGGTATGACAGGTGTGACACAGGTGTGACACAGGTGTGACACAGGTGTGTCCCGCAGCTGATGGAGCTGATCGGCGTGGGCGCCCGCGTGTGTGTGACACAGGTGTGACACAGGTGTGACAGGTGTGACACAGGTGTGACACAGGTGTGACAGGTGTGTCCCCGCAGCTGATGGAGCTGATCGGCGTGGGCGCTGACGTGTGTGTGACACAGGTGTGACACAGGTGTGACAGGTGTGACACAGGTGTGACAGGTGTGACCCAGGTGTGTCCCTCTCCCGCAGCTGATGGAGCTGATGCGGCGTGGGCGCCGCGTGTGTGTGACAGGTGTGACACAGGTGTGACACAGGTGTGACACAGGTGTGACAGGTGTGTCCCCGCAGCTGATGGAGCTGATCGGCGTGGGCGCCGCGTGCCGCTGCCGGAGCTGCTGGCGGCGTTCAACGAGCCGGCCACCTCGGATTACCTGGTGGTTTACCTGCGGCTGCTCACCTCGGGCTGCCTGCAGCGCCACCGGCGCTTCTTCGAGCAGTTCCTCGAGGGGGGGCGCAGCATCAAGGAGTTCTGCCAGCAGGTAATGCGGCCACCTGGGCCACCTGGGGTACCTGGGGTGCCTGGGGTGCCATACCTGGGGTACCTGGGGTACCTGCCTGGGCCACCTGGGGTACCATACCTGGGGTGCCATACCTGGGCCACCTGGGGGTACCTGGGCCACCCTGGGCCACCTGGGGGTACCTGGGGTGCCATACCTGGGGTACCTGGGTTACCTGCCTGGGCCACCTGGGGTACCATACCTGGGGTGCCATACCTGGGCCACCTGGGGTACCTGGGTTACCTGCCTGGGCCACCTGCAGTGCCATACCTGGGCTGACTGGGCCACCTGGGGTACCTGGGGGTACCCTGCTGGGCCACCTGGGGTAACTGGGTTACCTACCTGGGGCACCTGGGGTACCATACCTGGGGTACCATACCTGGGGGTGCCATACCTGGGGTGCCATACCTGGGGTACCTGGGGTGCCTGCCTGGGCCACCTGGGGTACCATACCTGGGGTGCCATACCTGGGCCACCTGGGGTACCTGGGCCACCTGGGCCACCTGGGGTACCTGGGGTGCCATACCTGGGGTACCTGGGTTACCTGCCTGGGCCACCTGGGGTACCATACCTGGGGTGCCATACCTGGGCCACCTGGGGTACCTGGGTTACCTGCCTGGGCCACCTGCAATGCCATACCTGGGCTGACTGGGCCACCTGGGCTACCTGGGGTACCCTGCTGGGCCACCTGGGGTAACTGGGTTACCTACCTGGGGCACCTGGGGTACCATACCTGGGGTACCATACCTGGGGTACCTGGGCCACCTGGGCTACCTGGGGCACTGTGTCTGGGCCACCTGGGGTGCCGTATCTGGGGCACCTGGGCTACCACACCTGGGCTACCTGGGGCACGTGGCAGCTCAGCCAGCAGGTACAGGGTGGGCACAGCACAGGCGACAGGTGTGTCACCACCTGTGGGGCAGGTGGGGCTGGCACGGTGCCCGGCAGGAGCCCGACAGCTGCAGAGCATCGATGGGGCTCCTGCTGCCCCCCAAATCCCTGCCCAGCCCCCCAAAGCCCCTCAGCCCCCATCCCTGTGTCCCCCATCCTCGTCACAGACCCGATGTCCCTTGTCCTTCTGTGTCCCTGTCCCCCTCACACCCCAAGAACTGTTCCTCTGTCCCTGTCCCTCTGTCCCCCTCACCCCTCAATGACCCTGTCCCCCTGTCCCTCTGTGTCCCCTCACCCCCAAGCCCCCCCTCCCCTTGTCCCAGCGCCCACCCACCCGTCCCGTGTCCGAGACGGGAGGTGGAGCCCATGTCGCGAGGAGAGTGACCCCATCCTCCTGTCCCCTGTCCCTCATCCCCCAATAACGCTGTCCCTCCATGTCCCCTGTCCCCTCAACCCCAATGACCCTGTCCCCCGTTTTGGGCAGGAGATGGAGCCATGTGCAAGGAGAGTGACCCCCACCCTTCTATCCCCTGTCCCCCAATAACCCTGTCCCTCCATGTCCCTGTCCCCTCACCCTCCAATAAATAACCCTGTCCCTCTGTGTCCCCTGTCCCCTGTTTTGGGCGGGAGGTGGAGCCATGTGCAAGGAGGCGTTCACATCCTTCTGTCCCCTGTCCCTCACCCCAATAACCCTGTCCCTCTCCCCTCACCCCCAATAACCCTGTCCTCTGTGTCCCCCATCCCGTTTTTGGGTGGGGAGGTGGAGCCCATGTGCAAAAGCGATCCCATCCTTCTGTCCTTGTCCCTCACCCCCCGAATGACCCTCACCCCCGATAACCCTGTCCCTGTGTGTCCCTTGTCCCTGTGCCCCCAGGAGATGGAGCCCATGTGCGAAAGCGATCACATCCTTCTGTCCTTGTCCCCTCACCCCCAATGACCCTCACCCCCCGATAACCCCTGTCCCTGTGTGTCCCTTGTCCCTGTGCCCCCAGGGAGGTGGAGCCCATGTGCAAAGAAAGCGATCACATCCTTCTGTCCCCTGTCCCCTCACCTCAATAACCCTGTCCCTGTGTGTCCCCGTCCCTGTGTCCCCCAGGAGGTGGAGCCCATGTGCAAGGAGAGCGATCACATCCACATCATCGCGCTGGCGCGAGGCGCTGCACGTCTCCATCCTGGTGGAGTACATGGACCGGGGCGAGGGGCGGCGCCACCAACCGCACGTGTTCCCCGAGGGCTCGCAGCCCCGCGTCTGCCTCCTCTACCGCCCCGGCCACTACGACATCCTCTACAAGTGACCCCCGGGCCCCACCCCGGCTCGGGGGCTCCCCAGACCCCCCGGCCCCGCTGCGGCCGCGCCCACCCCACTCTGCTCCCGTCCCGGTGATCCCAATAAAGAAATGGTCGAGGGCTCGGCGTGTTTATTTGGGGAGGGGGGAGGGTGGGGAGAAGTCTGGACTCTCTTTGGGGGCAGTTTGGGGAGAGAATGGGAGGTATTTTGGGGGACAGGGAGGGGGATTTTAGGGAGCAGTTGGGGGGAGTGAGGGAGGGATTACTGAAGACAGGGAGGAGGGATTTTTTAGGGAGCAGTTTGGGAGTGAGGGGAGGAAGTTTAAGGAAGTGGGGAGGGATCTGGACTCTCTTTAGGGGAAGTTTCGGGTGAGGAGGGGAGTTGCAGGAGACAGGGAGGGATGTAGGGAGCAGTTTGGGGTGGGGAGGGGAGATTAAAGGTCGGGAGAGAGGGGAGTTTGGGAGTGGGGAGGGGGATTTAAGAGGAGTGGGGAGGGTCTGGACTCTCTTTAGGGGGCAGGTTGGGGTGAGGAGGGGGGGATTTTGAGAGACAGGGAGGGGTTTTGGGGCAGTTTAGGGGTCGGAGAGGGGGGTTTGGACTCTCTTTAGGGGAAGTTTGGGGTGGGGAGGGGGAGTTGAGGCAGTTGAGGGGTGGGAGGAGCAATTGAGGGGTTGGGGGAGCCCCTTTTGGGGGCTGAGGGGGTGGGGAGAAGGAAATTTGGGACCTTTTGGGGGTGACACTTGGGGGTCTCTGAGGGTTTTGGGGGGGGGGGCACTTGGGGACCCCTCCCCTGCCTTGGGGGGGGCGCTGGGGGGGGGGGGAAATGGGGCTGGGGGGAGTTTGGGTGGGAACTCAGTGAAGGGTTTGGGGGGGAATTTTTGGGGGAGGGGTCCCAAAGCCTCGCCCAGCCAAGGGCAGGACCCTCCCCCTCCCCACTGTGAGGGGACACTAAACCCCCCAAATCTGAGGAAAACAGGGGAACCCTCGAGCAATTCCCACCCCCTCCCCAAAAATCAAGGCGGAAATCACCACCGCCCCCTCCCCAAATTCCCTCCATGCCCCGGATTCACATCCAGCCCCCTCCCCAAAATCCCCCGCACCGGGGGGCAGTCCCAGTCCGGTTTTCCCGCCCCTCCCCAAATCCCCCCCGCACCGGGGGGCAGTCCCCAGTCCGGTTTTCCCGCCCCCTCCCCGTCCCCCGCACCGGGGGCGGTCCCAGTCCGGTTTTCCGCCCCCTCCCCAAATCCCCCCGCACCGGGGGGCGGTCCCAATCCGGCCCCCCTCCCCAGAGCCCCCCTCCGCCGCCGCCTTCCCACGCCCGCAGCCGCCGCCGCCGCCGCCGCCGGGCCCGCACGCGCCGCCCGGTACCACCCAGTAGGACCCCCAGCCCCTCGGGACCCCGCGACCCCCAAACCCAACCCCAACCCCCGGTACCCGCGGATGCTCCCAGCCCGGGGGGGGGAGGAATCCCATTCTGCCAGGCAGGGGCCCGTTCCCGCCCGGGGAGCCCCTCGGAGCGACCCCCCACCCCCAACACAGAGACCCTCCCCCTCAACCCCTTCCGACCCCCGGCCCCCCCAAATCCGCGGTGTCCCCACCCCCACCTCCCAGGGATGCTCCAGCCGGGGGAGGGGCCGAAGCGTCCGGGAGAGGAGGGACACCCAGGCACAGCCCTGCCCCCACCCTGAGGCCCCCGCGACCTCCCCAAAAATCCCACCGGGACCCCCAGGACCCCCAAAACCCCCGGTACCCGGGGATGCTCAGGGGGGAGGGACTCGTCCGGGCTGGAGTGCGGGGGGGGGGAGGAGGAAAGAAGAGGCCAGGTGTCCTGACCCTCCCCCATAAACTCCTCCCCCCCATAAGCGGACCCCCCAAAAACCCCCAGGACCCTCCAGGTAGGGGTGGAGGCAAATCAGGGTTTAGAGCAGCGACCCCTCCAGCAATACGTAGCCC